>JARJLE010000132.1:0-216389 GCA_029289555.1 Mycena latifolia | reverse complement strand
GTGACCGCGCCCAAGGTGGGCGCCAATTCGAAGGCAGGTAATCGAACAGTCATTTGAATTCTCACGAACCGCAGCATGAGGCCCGGAACCACTTGTCCGTTTAATTTCGGAGGATTACCTCACTGTTGAAAACCTATTTAATAGCCCCCCACCGCCGATTCAACCAGCGCTTCCACCCCTGAGTTGCCCCTTCTTTTGAAAATGGCTTCTCCACCCTGTGTCAATCCCCGAGATCTTGCAGCCAACGATATGTATGCTCCTGGACTGAACTCGCGTTCGTCAACCCCTGGGGCCATCTCCATCGCAACCGACTCCGACTGGGACGACTCTGACGAGGGTACCCCCCACCCTTCCTTCTATCGGTCAGCCGTTTATCCACAACTTCGATGTATATCCCTCTGATCCCACCGCGTGCAGACGGGCGCTTGATAGGGAGAACAGGGCCTTGTGCCGTGTCCTTTCTGGGAGTTACCATATCGCTCCCCGCGTCCTCAATCGTCGGTTCGGATGGTCGCTTTCATGCATATCTAAAACGAACAGGAATGCGTACATTCCGAAAGACCGCGACCCCAACAAGGATCGAGACTACCTCGGATCTGACTTTGAGGACATCCTTGGGGAGGTAAGCACACCCGGCCACATTTCACATGCGATGAATCATGAACTGTGTTATAGCTCACAAAGCGAAAAAAGCGTGGAGAGGGGGGGCGCCTGCCCAGGTCACGCACTGAGGATGCGACGAAGCTCGGAGGAACCACGGTACGCCAGTCGTCGAACCAGCTCAATTTCCAGCTGATTTGCTTCCACCATCTATTCAGCGCCATACCAAAGCAGACCCGGACGCAATCGCGCACTTCGACGAACAGGGAATTCAAACTGCCTGTCTTTCACAAAGTTGTTGATAAGGTCAGTTGACGCGTTGTTATCTCTCGGTGCGGGGCTGATGACGGATCCATAGCCCATTGACCAGAAGGAAGGTGAAGGCAGGCGCAGGACTAGAGAGCGCAGACTGCGCAGCGAGAAAGAGAAACTTGAGGAACACAAGGTGTGCCAGTCGCTAGCTACATATCAACTTCAACGCTCACTCGATCCATCAAGCAGACCGGCACGCCCAGTTCGAGCACAGCGTACGCCTCGAGAACACCTCACGCCGAGCATCGCACTCCCTCGAAGGATTTTGTCCGGGACTTCGTCGCCAGTGTCCCACTCACGCCTGCGTGGTACCACATCCTCAAAAGCACCGGGTTTACAGAAGAGCGCCTGCGTCAGATTGCTGGGATTCCTAAACCTGATATCACCGACGCCTTTGCGAAAGCATTTCCTGAGATGCCAGTCGCCGACAGGATCGTGTTCGTCGAGGCAGTTGCAGGCCTTGCGATCCCCTTGTAGCGCGTTTTGATAATATGTTTGTTGCGACAATGTTTGTACAGTAGCCTCCGATGATCCAATTCCAGTCGCGTTCCTCTATCCTTTGTATGGATGCGGCGGAAGTAAGAGGCTTATTATAAGTCTTGTGCCACGCTAAAGCGCGAACGAGATCGGAGAAATGATCCTAGAGAACGCAAGGGCAAGAACGATGGGTAGAAAGCCATGATTTCCGGAGGAGCATTCTGAGCGGCCGAGTTGGTTCGTTTCCGTGTCCGCCGCAACGACATGGCGGTCTTGCAAGCCAGCTCGTGCCAGCTTGCCGAATCATTGGACGGGGATTACCGGGGGCGGGCACGTATATTGCCGAGTCAGATGCGCTGCCTTCCCACCCGCTCAATATATAAATACAGAGGCATGGCGAAATTGCAGGCGCAAGACGTTCGTCCGACAAATCCCTTCCGATTTCGGTAGCGAGCCATGGCATCTGCGAAGACCCAGGCATGGAAATGCGATCGTCGATGGCACCACGTGCATTGCGGAAGTAAGGATATAGCTTCGGATTGTCCTTTATTTCGGGCGGTGGTCTCGTCGGCAGGAAGATGGAGGTGTTCGAATAGAACGAGCCAACAAGCAAGTGGAGAATTGTATATATTGACCTAAAAACATGAATTTATGTGCGGCGTGAAGAACAATGAATTTACCGACTAATAGTATCAGCGCTTCGCTGGAAGCGTTCTTGTAGCATGCGGCTGCTACACCCCGTTCGAATGAAGTGAAGGAATGTTGCGAGTTTTTCCTCTGCCGAGACATACTTGGTGGGGATGAGGCCGGAGAATGCCTGGAGCTCGAAAGATAGGCGATGGAAGACTTGTTTGCCAATACCCAGCTGGTCCCGGAAGCGTTCAGGATGCCCTGCCAGAAGTTCGGTCAGCCATTGCTGGCCAGTGAGTAGTGAGGTGTGGAATGGGATTGGATTGTGTATTTCCAGGCCCAGCGACACCGTGGCGAATGCGGCCACCGTGCATGCCAAAGTCGCGACAAGTCTAATTTTGCGCTGCCGTTCGCGTTTCTTGGCTTTCTGGTCGTGTCGACGGGCAGCAGCGGTCCGACGCTCTATTAGGCGCGTCATGGGGCTGTTGTTTCGCGCCATCTTGCCCTGAGGAAGGCGGGCGACGCGAAGGAAAGAGTGTTTGTCGATATTTACTGTACAGTGACTGATGTGACTAGACGCGCCAAGCCTGTGGGAATCCGCTCCGGGCTCTTTTCCGAAGCGGACGGGAGCCGTCCGCTCCCCGGAGCCGTCCACCCGATCAGGCCCTTAATCCCCTTGCACAGCGCCCTCATCTACTTCAGCATTCCTGTGGTCTGTTCACCGCCAAAGACATCTCTCTGCTCATTTTCTCACTTTTGGAGCGTTCACTTCTCGGGAGTCTGGACTTGGCTCCGGAATTTGGGAAACTGTCAGAACTCGGCGATTCTCTCTCAGAGCGCTTATTCTGGCGGTACTAGTTCCATTTTTCCGTTACCAAAACTCTTGTACTCCATGCTTCTCATTTGTACGATGTACAAGGGTATCCCGCACGTGTCCTAACAGTGGGCCCACAGAAACGGAATTACCGCTCTCAGGATAATGTGGTTATTGTCTGTTCGCCACACCAGATATCCTTCATCAGATCGTCGGCAGCGTGGGCACAAACCCTTGGCTATGTTCATTGTCTACAGTTATAACCCAGTTTCTGAGGTCTTCGAAGAATGCTTCGACCTTGTTAACGTTGTGGCCTGATCCGCTGTCATCCCGTTGTCCTCTATGGCAACGCCCCTTTGTCCAGGAAAAGCTGAGCTATTGATTTCTTACACCATAGAGACCATCTTACGATTCCTTACTGCTGTATAAAACCGTGCTCATCTACGTCGAGGAGGCTATCATCCAATTTCAAGCCACCATGGACCCAATTTCGTTAATCTCAGCCATTCTCAGCCTTAGGCGGAAGGAAGGCGTCCCTCCAAAGACTCTCACCCAAGCGAGCTACGTTCTGATGGATACAGTCACTCTGTTGAGCAGAACTCCTGGTATCTCGATCGACTTTGCGCGGGAGTTCCTCGTTGACACAGAGAAGTGAGTGGACATAGATTACAATTTACTTATAGACTCTGACCACTACTGCTATAGAGTACGCGATGAAATACAAGAGCTCCGAAAAGATTCCGCCGTTGGAAGCCGCTTGAACCCCTTCACTATCATGGCCCACCGCCGCTGTCGTAATCATGCCATCGAGCTACGCGTCCGCCTCAGAGAGATAATCGTGAGGCACTTGCTCGCCTGTCGCCCACACATCTGTACTGACAAACTCCTCTCCAGTTCCAGGCGCAGCTACGTGCGCCTGTGCAGAAGCGATTCTTTGGACCCGAAGATGAACCGGGAAAGGTACATATCTCATAGTCTTGACCCCTTCTCTCGCTGATAGACAGCAGTATCGCCAGATTCGGATATCTAAGGACGGTGTTGTACACGTCTATTGGTCGGAGACTCCGTATCATCCGTTTTCTCCCTCCCCCGGCGAGGATACCGACGACATGGAGGATCTGGCGGGTGCCACAGCTCCTGCCGAGCCCACAGCAGCCAACGTCGAGTTCGAGGCGGACCCTGCCCTCACGCACGACCTCCCCCTTTACGACGAATCCGCCACCGTCGGCCTGAAGCTCGGCCCAGCGGAGTGGGGGGACGACGCCCCAGGCCTCGTGCGCGCGCTCCTCGACAGTATGCCGCAAGGCAGCCCGAACGGCAAGGAGGTCACCGTCGGCCGGATGGATGAGTGCGGAATGCTTGTAGTGCAGTTCCCCAGCGCGGGCGGGGCGTTGGCGTTTGAGAACCGGTGGAACGCGCAGCCGCCGCCCGGGTACGAGAGCGTACTGGCGCGGTTGCAGGTCTTCGCGGCGCCAGGATATTCGGAGAGCCCGGCGTATGACTAAGGCCTTTCCCGTATACTTTATACTCCATGTCCATAATTTTTCGTCTCGGCTCTCGAAGCCCTCGTATTTAGTCTACCGCAAGTTGTACTCTCCTTTATTCATCCATACATCCACTCCATTCAAACTCGCCCAAACGCCTGCTGGGTATTTTTGCCGGGCCCGGGACGAGTGAGTGAACGGCGCTCCTGCGCCCTGACGGTCTGAGTCTGACCGCATTAAAGGGCTGTTGTATCCCGCGAAGGTTCCCCGCCAGGGCGCGTGCCTTGCGCGTGCCCGAATAAATACCCTTGTGTTTGTTCTCATTCTTCTCCCGGAACGCTACAACTTGAAGGCGAGAATATCGTTAGGACCAATGATTTCTAGAGTCTTTGAATTATCGCATATGATGCTACATACTCCTTGAGTCCTCATCGCTCTGAACATTTTTTATTCCCAGCAAATTCCAAACAACTCGGAGGTTGGGCGGAGGCTTGGCGGAGGCTGAGAATACGCCACTGAGGCCACTCGGAGGATGTCGATGAATAGTGGAAGCTTCAGGCCTATACACAGATGTCACACTCAGCTGAAAGCCAAGCAAGAAGTCTAGACCCGCGTAGGCTTTGCACGTGTTCTGCCATCAGAGCCGGCATTCTCCGAGTCCCTGTCCAGCAACTCTGACAGTGCACTTGCTCTGCTCTACAGCACGCACTATCAGGCCATCTCCCCCCTCCGATAATCGTGGGTGGTCTATACTGAACAACACTGACCCCACTCGCTCCTCGCATCTGCCATCCACACTCGATCAAAGATTCTTCCTTGCCACTACAGACGGGTCGCGCAACCGCTCATACAACTGGGTTCCAGCTGTGGTCAACCTCGTCGGTTTTGCGTTCCTGAGAGTTCTCGATTTTGGCTCTCCATGACACCGTCCAGACCTTTCATCCCGAAACTGAGCATCGGCCCCGAGCGGCGACAGATGCTGCACAGGTACAGCTGGGTACAGCATCGGCCAATTCAAGATGGGATATATCGTAAGATGGGACGAACCTCTTATTCGACTCGGCAATCCAGCTCTGACGCAGATCACTCCCATGCCAAGCAAAACCGACTTCCATGGTAGAGACGGAGACCGCGCGCCCTCCGCGATCCCCTAACGGTCCGTAGTCGTCTCATACGATATCGATAAAACAGTCCCAATATTTACTGACATCCATTCAGCCCAGATAATCAGATGCAGGGCGCCGCTTCAACATTCTGCCTGGGCTCTACTCTGCAGAGTCTGCACTCGGTGATAGCTAGGCACCCGGCGGATGCGCTTTCGCAGCGGCGCCAGTGTAGGCCTTACCCCACTGGGGAAAAAGACGGCCTTGATCAAGCCTTAATATTTAAAAGCCTCTGATAATGGATGGGAACCATGCTAGCCTCGGAGTCCGTCACGAAGATCAGTTCGACAACTCGATAGGTCGTCCCGGCGGCGGTAAGGGTTTGTTTCAGCTCTTTGACGACCGCGCGGACGGGCGCGGCTCCGGGGGCACTGAAACTTTCACGGGAACCCGGGATCAGCGCTACGTCGACGCTATAAAACTTCGGGCCCTAGTTCATGGTCTGCATTGGCTGGTCCAGTTCCTCCTTTGCCTCTTCTTTCACTTGGCTGGTCCAGTGTTATTTTTTTGCTTCTCCTTCACTCCTCCCTTCATTTCTGTGGCAATCTTTTCGTCTTACGATACCACCTTATAATCATCCATAATGCACATCCCGTTCGCCGTGTTCACCTCCCTTGCTCTTGCCCTCCCCGCGTTGACGGTCCCGCTGGGCAATGATATCAAGGTATGTGATTCTTTCTGGTGCAACAGTGGGAATTGGAGCCTGACATGGAGTGAAGGCGCAGGATGTCGTTGCACGCCATTCACAGGAAACCGCTAGGACTGTCGCTTCCCGAAGACCCCCTGTGGCGACGAAGGGGCCGAGGCGGCTCGTAGCGCGTACTGTCGCACACCCTTCTGCACAGGGTACAATTACACTTTTCCATGGGACTACGAGTGAGAGTGCGGATTCGATCGTCGCCAATGGGCCGGACATTTCGTACACGCCCCAGGGAGATTTCAACAGCCAACCTGGTACGCAAACTGTCCTTCCCAAGTCCGAGCATAACAATTGGATGAACAGATGTCCCCGGGGGCTTCTACATGAGCGACAGTCTTCTCAGCGCCGCTCAATTTGCATGTTACGAAAGCCAGAGGGGTAGCCCCGACGAAGTTGATATTCTTGGTACGAGACCGACATCCTTCCACCTATGTTTGAGCTTCCTCACGCATATCGCAGAATTCACATGGCAGGGTGCCAGGTACCTCAGTGTCATCTCTACTGGTAGCCGCTTCTGACTGTCCGACCAGCGATGTCTATGAATTCACTGGCATCACGGATGAATGGCATTCGGTGCGTAGAAATTTACCCATTCTCAATCAGGATATAATATTCTGGCAGTTCGTCAACTATAACTTGGGGACTCATTCGGCAACCGACGCCTTCCACTCCCGGGCGGTTGAGATCTTCCAGAACGTTATGGTCGTCGGGTGCGTGCTGCGCACTTAATGACGACATTTTACTCATCCCTAGGTTAGGCCGATGAACGGGCCAGATGGTGCCGTCCCGAATTAATTTTACTGTTCTCGTGATTGACCGTCAAATAGACTTGGACCTCACGGATGAGTTCTTCCAATATGCCGTCGTCAACCAAAATGCAGCCACGACCAGGTTGGCATTACAGACCCGGCATGAGAAGATCATTTGCGCAAAGGTCCCTAAGGGAAATGCACTGACCGAGGATTTGTACACCGAAACCCAGGGAGGAAATAGCCAGTTCACCACACAATTGGGGACGTTGCAGGCCCCCCCGGTTGTTCCCGCTGCGTAATCTATGTAGATTCTGTTTCAACTTGTGGTCCCTCTTTACAAATGGCAACCGATGTCCTGCTAAATGTTATCCATCTTGGCGGATCCGAGAGCCTGCGATTCCTGCGAATGCAGAAGCTTACGGGCCTAGTTGAAGCCGTGCTGGGTTCCGGGGAAGAATCTTCGAAGCCAATTACGACCAAAAGTGTTCGCATTTCATTTCGCTGCTCACAAATGTCCGTTATTCACTGGCAGTTTAACGTGGATAAATTGGGCTCGCAAAGAAATACCACAGGGTCGGAGTCGAAGGCAGGGGCCAATATCGAAGTTTAACAGTTCTGGATCAAGGACCAGCCTAGGCCTTCCACGTGCTCCTGATCATCGCTCGGAACTTGGCCCGAGCCGAGCCGGGCCAGCAGATTCTCTGCGCTCGACCAGTCACCAGAGGTGGCACTCATGCTTAAGCTTGCACATGCGAAGCGAGGCCTCCCGTCGCTGGAACCATCGATCCTCTCCTTCCATCTCGCTCGTCCCGCAGGCGCGCCGCAGCCTTACCAGGCGTACCCAAGGCGTAGCTAGCGCTCAGCCTGCTAAGGCTTATCATCCGCACCGAGCGACCATTGGGCACTGCTGTCCGAGCTCAGTCCCTCCTCGGGCGATCCGGGAAGCAACTATCTTGGCAAGTATACCGCTATTTGATGGAGACGGTCAGTAATCTTCGTAACGAAACAGTCAAAAGAATTAACGGAACCCACCAGCCCAGATGCTCGGGGGCGTCACATATATCGCGTACTCCTCGGCTCCGCTTGGCGCTCATAAATGTCCGGTTCTTCACCGCCAGGGAACAGGCCTGGCTCGAATTTCAGCTTCGAATGCTGTGGAGGTCAGATAAAGAATCTCTCACGATCCTTCTAAGCTGAACGCGCCAAGCGGTGCGCCTAAGATGCGCCACTCAATTGAAACGATAGATCTACGGCCTCCCGCGGCAGAAGTACGGAGATCCGAATTGGCGCCCGACCAAAGCCGACCATACGTCACACCAAAGATCCAATGGACGTCGACCTTCTGAGTCCTTCTCGAGAACCGCCACGCACCGTGGCCATCGGCAACTAGCGCCAAAGAAACTCGGTTTGCCCCACCCTGCATCCAAGCCACCACGGCAGACGGCGAGCGGCTTTCAGGTTGCCGACGTTGGGCGGCAGTTTTTAACCACCTGAGTCGCGGCTAGTAGCGGCCAAGCCTTGTCCAACGGAGAAATCTCTGATTCCGTCACTAAAATCAGTTCACAAACCCAATATTCGCTGCGGCGGTGCGAATCCTGTGCGTTTCAGTTCTTTGTCTAACGGTCAGCGCGGTCAGACCCGGGTGTACAGAAGAAAAGCAATCGGGCAGTATAAAACTTCGGCTCGCGTTCATGGTATGCATTCTTTTCGCCAGGCTGGTCCCCATTTTTTTTATTTCTTTTCTTCTATTTTTCCTTCTCATCCTTTTCCTGCCACTTCTTTTTCTTTCTTTTGGTTCCGATACGCCGCTATAATCCTCCATAATGCACATCCCGTTCGCCGTGTTCATCTCCCTCGCCCTTGCGCTCCCCACGCTGGCGGCCCCGGTGGTCCGTGATGTCGAGGTATGTGTTGCTGTTCGTTCATGCAGCAGTCGTTATTGGAGCCTGACAGGGTGCAGACGCAGAACGTCGCTGCACGTCATTCAGAGGAAATCGCTGAGGCTTTCGCTGCCCCGATTCTACCCCCGGTTGTTGGAGAGATTGCTGGAGAGGACTCCGTGCGTCCTCAACTGACAATACTGTACCGCGCTGACTGGACGGAATTTCCAGGCCCTCGAAGCCCGGACTAAGGTCGCAACAAAGAAGAAAACGACCGTCAAAGCGAAGGCGCCTGCGAAGGCTAAGGTAGCTGCGAAGCCGAAAGGTGAGCCCCATTATCCACTCCTCCGGATCCACTTAATCCACGCTACCAGCCGCGACAAAAGCGAAACCTGTCCCCAAGAAGAAGGTGGCCCCCAAGCCCGGTATATTCCTTCTTATTGCGTTCGAAGTTTCTGGACCTAAAGGCTCTTGATACAGCCGCGAAACTTCCGGTCAAGGCGAAGAGCAAGGCGACTGTGAAGGCGAAGGTGCCCGCAAAAGCAGGTACGTATCGTAGCCCCTTGCCCGTTTCCGGAATACTCTGTGCTTACGAATACTCGGATAGCGACGAAAGCGAAGCTGCCGACAAAAGTCCCTGTCAAGTCTGGTGTGTGTTGTTCTTCGCTCGTCCAAATTTTCAAGTTCATGGAGAATCTTATAGCTGCGAAGCCACCGGCCAAGGCGCCCGTTAAATCAGGTATTTATTCCCTCCCCGACGGGATGCGCTGAGCTCACGAAAAACGATGTAGCTGCGAAACCACCGACCAAGGCGCCTGTGAAAGGCGGTGCGCTTGCTGTTTATGCCCCTCCAAGTATTCTGAGTTCACGAATGATCGGATAGCTGCGAAGCCGCTGGCCAAAGCCCCTAGTTCATCTACATCTGGGAAAGCTGCGGCTTGCAAGAAGCCGACAAATGGGGCAAGCACCAAGAAGACCGCGGCCAAGAAGGGGCCGCGGCGGTTGATGCCGCGCACTGTGCGGCACCCGTCTGCAAAAGGTACCATTACCCTGTTCCATGGGACGACGGCTACCAGTGCGGCGGCGATCGTCGCCCAGGGGCCCCAAATCTCCAGGACGCCTAAAGGAGATTTCAATAGCAAACCTGGTACGCTAATTCTATTTTCTCGCGTTCCTGGGATGACAGTAAGCTTGCCAGAGATCGCCGGGGGCTTCTACCTGAGCACAGTCTGATCACCGCCGCTCAATTTGCATGCCACGAAAACGACAGGGGGAGCCCCGATCAAGTCGATGTTCTCGGTGCGTTCAAACAACATACTGTCACCTTTCTTTTGTTCTAATGATCATGTCGCAGAATTCACCTGGCACGGTAGCAGGTAATTCTGAAGTATTTGAACCGTCATTCCATTCTCACTGTTCGGACAAGCGCCGTTCACGAATTCGCCGACCAAACAAATGATTGGCTAGACGTGCGTAGGAACTTTTTCATCATGTTCATCCAGACATAATCTTCTTACAGTTCGTCAACCATAACTTGGGGCCTGATCCGTTCAAAGACGCCTTCCACCCCCAGGCAGTAGAGATCTTCAAGAACGATATGGCCAGCGGGTATGTGCGGATAACTTGATGCGACTGTCGAATATTAATGCCCGTGGTAGACCGATGAATGGCCCAGACGGTAACGTGTCCAATTCATTCTGCTGTTCTGTTGATTGACTATTATGTAGACCTTGACCTCACGGGCGACTTCTTCCAATATGCTATCATCAAGCAAGCCCCAGCCGACACCAAGTTGGTGCTGAAAACACGCCATCAGAAATTCTTCTGCGCAAACGTCCCTAAAGGAAGGTCATTGACTGACGCGCAATACACCGGAACCAGGGTGGAAAGAGCCAGTTTAATACCATATTGGCGGAATTGAAGGAGGATCCTGCTGCCGCTTGTAGTCTTGACGATGAGCCTTTTGTTTTAGTTTGGCGTACAAATGGCAAGCCATGTCGTACTGAGTCACCTTCAGACCTTCCTAAGTCTTTCCGTGATATAACTTTGTTCGCCTGCGGAAGGGAGAATCCCGAGAAGGCCAGGGGGAATTGAGCGTGATGCACACAATCCGAGGCCTTGGCCGAACTCGAGAATGCGATCTTCAAAATCATATTATCAGAATAGAACCACTCGGTCGGAGGAATGAGCTTCCCGCCAATTTCGGCATCTGTAGGACGCAATCTGTCACGGTCAAAACTCCACCTGCCTAAATGATGTTGCTCTGTTTTACCGTCCGCAGCCAGCTCCGGTACCTTGCACAAGCAACCTCACTGTACAAATTACAGTTATATTACGTGGGATACATTAGTACAACAAAACGGCGAATAACTTAGTACAACAAAAGGATTGTGAATCGACCAAGAAAAGGAAGGACCAGGAGGTATTAGTATTATTTTGAGTGTAGCGTAGTATCGGCGCCCATGATTTAGCTCAAGCCGTGCACCTTGTTGTAAGTGGGGCACAGCTGTTGCCAGTCAACTGTGAAGCCCGTTAGCAGAGAGCTCGAGCGGGTGTGGAATCGCTTACGGGGAGGGCGCGCGGTCTCTGTCCTAGGGATATCTTCCGCCAGGACGACAGCCATACCTCTACATAATGGCAGGGGATCAGGGACGGAAGGATGAGAGGGATTTGCGGGGACGTACGCGTCGAGATGCCAGTCGATGTGGCAGTGAAGGAACCCTGTGGACCTGCGGTCAGCCGTTGCCAAAGATAAAACCCAGGCGTATCTTACATGGGCCAGCGTTGTCGGTGAAGAACCTTCAAATATTATTTAGAACATGCGAAGGGCTGTGAAGAAGCGAGCTTACCGGAAAGTAACCAGATCGTCCGGGCTTGATCCCGCGGACACGACATCACGGATGACCTATGCACACATAATTTAGGCTATGCGGTAAAACGAAACTCAGAACCACGCACCGGGTTGTCGAAGTTGTACGTGGAGTTGCCGGCGCTGCGAATGACGTGGAAGTTGTGCTGGAAGTAGGTCGCGGTCAGGCCGACGGAAGATGAACAATGCAACAGTCGACACTTACGCCGTGCAAATGGAAAGGGTGCTATAAATGCCGGGGTATCAGCAAGGGGAATTGACGCTTGGCGGGCAGGAAACCACTTACGGGCGAGCCCGGCGCGCCGCCGATGATGCTAATTTCGATGGACGAGTTTCGGGGGAGGGCAAACATGCTGTTTTGAGGAATGAGCTCCTGCGCTGTGTGCGCACCCGACAGAATCTGAAGCAGGACGGGCACGTTAGGAGACGCCCAGGCCTTCACGTGCAGACAATTTGACATGAGTATCAGGAGAGCCAATTAAATGAGACTCCGCACCGTTCCGTTAATCGTGAACTTGAACGTGGTAAAGTCGACGCCAGGAAGGAATGTGAGGGCCATATCTGCGCCGCCGGGGACGTGCTTCCCGGGCACGGGGGTAGCGGCGAGCGGGTGCAGCGCCGTCTCGACGAGCGGCTGTGTGAGGTTGGAGGCTGTGGTCGGAGCTATCTTTTTCGCGCCGGCATAGCGCAGAATCGCATTGGCTAGAGGCTGGGGTGTCCCGTCGAGCATTGGCTGCGCGCGGACCCAATAGTTGGACACGGGCTGATTGGCGTCGAGGATGAATGAGTAGCGTTGGCCGGCTGCGCGCACGATGTGAGATCATGGAGAATAATGGGGGGAAATGGAATTACCAAAGATTTCGAGCGAGTCGACGATCAGGGGCTGGTGGTTGACGCCGTCGACTTCGATGATTGTCATGGGGTGACCGTCGATACTGAAATAAGACGTCAGTAGAAGATATCGCTGGGAAAGAGGACCCACCTGAAGATCCAGCTCGGGTCGCAAGACATCGAGACCAGACGGAACCTCGATTTATAATGAATAAGTACGGACCATGCGCCGCTTGGGGCTATCACTCACCGGTAGCGCTTCCCGCGGGCCACATTCAGCACGGCGAGTGGAGAGAGAGGCTGTCCGCGAAATGAGAAATAGATGACTTATAAGACGTTCTGAAGCTCTTACTCCATCCGCGTAACGCCCAAGTCCATTGATGAGCGTCGAGTTGAAGACCGGACCGGAGGTCTTGGGGGAGGCGGGTGCCGGGTAGTGGTACCTTCGTGAGTCAATCAGAAGGGGACTCGGTGTTGTGGAGGAAGAAAACCCGCACCAGTCAGCAAGCGTAATTATTGTGGATTCTAGAGGTACAACCTCAGTGGGATGGGATGTCAGGCATCGAGTTTGCTCACCATTATCAATGTCTGACCAATTGCGGACAGCATTAGCGTGCACACCTGTCGAGCAAGGGAAGGGACGCACCGTAGAGGTGTTTGTGGGGGTCCTTGGGGTCATAGACTGTTCCGGTGTCAGATTTTTCAACAACAAAAGAAGCTGTACACGATAACGAAATACTCACCGACCAGTGGGCCACGAAGTCCGTCGCAGTACTGAGTTGCTGCAAGACTGTTAGCATATGCGGAGGGAGTGACAGGGGAGAACTGACAAAGATGGCTGTGGTACCAGAAAGTCCCGGCTTGATCCCTGCGCAAGTCGTCAGTAACGCATCGTTCGGTGACGGACATGTACTGACGGGACGTCAAAGTTGTACACGAAAGAGTGGTTCGGAGTTATGGGGCACTCTGTTGAGTGCGTCACGACATATTTCGGAGGGACAAGCGTTAAGACCCACGGTTAACGAAAGAGGGGCCGTCTGCCCAGTTTGTACCCTTCTGGAACAGCCCGTGCCAGTGCTGTTACATTCGCGTTGTTGGAATTCATATAGAGTTTTATATTAGAGAGCAGAAGGTACGCACGACGCTGGTATCCGTCATCATGGTGGTGTCCGTCAACTTGTCATGGACATTGAGCCTGAAGTTGTCGCCCTGAAATGTTGTTGGATGGGCGCCGGAAGCATTTTGCGATGGAGTTGCTTACCTTATTCCCTACTATGAGAGGTCCAGGAAGAACGCCATTCACAAGGACAGCTCTGCGTTAACGGGTGAGGGAAGCTTGCGTATGCGCAAGGGAAAACGCACGAGCGGGAATAACCAT
The DNA here is from genome assembly GCA_029289555.1 of Mycena latifolia. Classification (NCBI taxonomy): domain Eukaryota; kingdom Fungi; phylum Basidiomycota; class Agaricomycetes; order Agaricales; family Mycenaceae; genus Mycena; species Mycena latifolia. The sequence goes on along the minus strand of JARJLE010000132.1, from coordinate 202,499 downwards.
CCGGGGAAACGACTTTATTGACGATTTGAAGATCAGCAATGGGGCCCTAGTATCACGGGTGAGGACAAGTTGAAGCTCAAGAGCTCTATCCACTTACAATTGCAGCGTATGTTCCCGAAAGCGTAGAAACGACGGCAAAGAGAGTAGAGATGATCATGTTGACCCTAGACTAGATAACGGAGCGAACGAGGAACTGATTGAAGCATTGGACCCAGTATGAGCTTTTATACGTGCGCATCAGGAGGGGAGAGTTCCATGTTAACGGGGACTCAGTGGTACTCCAGGTACTCCCTGCCGCACCAGTGAATGTCAATGGAAATTGTATAAAGATCACGGATGCTATGCACGAGTTATTTTAGGCGACGATCTCGGCAGAGAAGGTGCCTTGGTCGGAATGGGGTTGGAGAATCCCTATTGGAGGCACAAGTCGCAAGGGGGATTCCCTGAGCAAGATCTTTGAGGTGATGGTGGTCGGAAAGAAAGAAGCTTGGGCCGTGGGACCTTTGATGCGAAGCTCTCATTGGTTCGAATTCCCACCATCGCTCGGCAGTCAGCGGAGGTTCGAAACCGACAGGGCTCTGTTTCGGAGCCGTATTGAGATAGTTTTCTCGCTCTTCGACGATTTCAGGCCAGCATAGAGGTTCCAGGGGGAGAGATTAGGACGCCCGGTGGATACATCAGCGGCCGCTAAAAGTCGATGGGTTTTAATTACTTCGGGGAGCTACAGTGGCACTGCATCAGACGTTTGATAGATTGCTGGGCCTTGTTTCAAAGTTGTGGACCTTGTACAAAGTCGACCGAGGCCAAAGATGTAAAAGAGTCGCACTTGCGGCCACAAATGATGGAACGGGAATCTCTACAAGTCAATATTTTCTTCATGTTTTTCTTTTTAACGGGTTGTACTACGATTATACTTAGCTTCACGGAGCATTTCCCAGTGGGTGTTCTGGGATTTTTTCTGCTTGGTTGACTTGTTATAAGTTCTCACAAGATCATGTCAAAGAGCTGAGCTGGAACGGATCAAATTCAATTCAGTCGCGGTGAGGCTATTATGCCATACATCCGTACCATGCCCGACAGCGAGGTCTGATATAGAGACGTGTCGTCTCACCGTCTCAGCACGACGCGCCTTCAACTTAATGAAGGAGCCGTTAGCAATTGAAGGCCAGCTCAGGCTGTGTGGTATCTGTAGACTTGAATAGATTCAGAGTGAAAGCCATTGAGAACGGTCGTGCTCACCGCATCCGAGTCCATAGTACGATACAAGCGGCAATTACAAGATAGGCCCTGACCCGAAGTGCGCACCGGGTAACACATTGCGGGACACTGCCACACCGCGTCTCAGGGATCCCCATGGATTCTTCCGAGGTGAACGCCGTCGAAAGAAGCTTAAGTCGCTAGAGAATGCAAGGATATTTTTATTGGTCTACAACGACGTACACATTTACCCAGGGCAGCAAATTGCCTGGTGGTCCCGCAGCTTGCAGGCTGCCGTATTTTGGGTCGAAGCCCAGAAATTAAGCCGTCACCTATCAGAGTGTTGTCTTTTGAAGGCTTGTCCGCCCTGTGGTTGACCGCTCCGAATTATAAAATTAGGCCCGCATCACGTCTGCCGGCTGCTGTTTCATACAGTCTCTAGTAGACAGATACTTGGACGGGACAGAGCTCGTATCTCGGCTACGTTTCATATTTCCGGAATAGTCCAGGCACAGCTCCCGAGCAATTACGGAAGACCTAGGCTCTTTCCTATTCTAGCCTGCAAACTGTTGCGCTTCGTTCGGCGCGGGAAAACACAAATACCTCGTTCTTATCGGAGTGTTGTCAAATACATAAATAAAAGCGGATATACACCCTCCATGTATTCTGGAGGAATCCAACCTCAGGCTCCCCGGGCTTGCGGGATACCAAGGATGAGGCAATCACCGCGATCCACAAAAGGCGTTTCAACTCCCATTCGCTCCTTAACAGAGCATGCGCTTGTTGTTCAATTTGCCTCCAAGAAAATGTACCCTGGACAGGAGTTGAAATCCACCTCCTCATCGATCCTCGAAGCGGATTGGGTAAAGATCACAGCGAGGTGATCGCCATAATCCACGAAATTCATGCACATCTACAGGAAGAGTCGGAGTGCTTCATTCTAGATGTGAAAAAATAAACGCCATCCCATGGCACTGCTATTTTCCGTACTCCGAATATTGTGAGCTTTGACAGGCGGGACCTTATTTAAGAGTCAATGGATTGTTTTTCGCCTAAGTCTAGGATCCATTTCATTGTAACCCCAGAACCTGCGTCACATCAGTGCTACTACTAGTACGGGTCGAAGCCTTTGACCAGTGAAAAACTGTGGATGGCGCTGTAGTGGTATTCCTGCCAGAAGCTTGCGCGGGAGCGAACTCGAACGTCAATCTGGGAGTGCCGAGTAAGTCACATTCGTCCTAAGAGAGTCGCGTGGTCCTCAGGGGATCCAAGGACCAATAGAAATTATCGGAGCCCGGAAACTGGATGCCAACTCGGGGTCCTTCGTGTTTGACGTCAATGGGCACGGGGGCTTCTCGCTTTGTGCCCTGGGGACGCAATACCCGATGAAATGCAGTATTCACCGAAAGGCCGCATGAAGACGACGCTACATGCCTTTCGGAGGAATTGAACCTCCCCGCCCAGAGAAGATGAAATCGCAGGTGACAAAATTATAAGATGAACGTGCCTATCGCGTGTGCGGGGATCGATTAAATATATTACTGAGTGCTCGGGGGGGGAAAAACTGGAGGCTCGAGGAAATTACAGCGTCAGACACGTTAGGACAGCGCTCCCCGAGGCAGGCAGATTTCAGCTGGGGAGTTCTCCTAGGCAAAACCGAGGAGCCCAGGCACGAGGATTATTTTGAGAATGCCAGGAAGCCGTTCAATGTCCGTGGCATATTCACGAGAAGAGAAGCGGAGAAGCCAAAGAGAAGCAAATGGGTACCGGTGAGACTGGCACCTTGAAACGTGGAACGTGCGAGTGGTCGAGCTGTAGTAGTTGCAGGACAACGGGGAGGGACCGAGATTCGTCATTCCGTTCAGTTGGCTACCCGTATACTGACAAGGCAGCAGGGAGCAAGCCTGGGAGATACCCGAGATTGAAGCCAGAGATAGCGTCAATTGACAGGAACAGGAAGAACGATCGCAGCGGGGATACATAAGACGGAAGCGCCTTCGAGTTTCCAAGCGCATGGGAGATGGGCTCTCCGCAAGAGAGGATTTGGATTCTCAGGAAGTCGTTAACGAGAAGAGAAGCAGGTGAGTGAGACCATCACTGTGGAACGTGCGAGTCGCGACTCGAGCTCGAAAGAGGATGAGTGCGAGCAGAGTCTGTTCAAGGGCCCTTGACCTGTACTGTTACTTGAGGCCAGAGCCCTACCTTCAAAACCGTAAGGTTGGGGGAAGGAGGTACAAACTGTCACGGAAAGCCGAGAGCAGGAGCGCAGGCAGGAACAAGAGAGCTCGAGGGCACGGGAGCCCCGAAACTGGCGTTGATTCGACGAAGCGCAAACGAAGCGGACCCCGGCGAACCAAAGGACTATAAGTACATGGGCAAGGCGGTGCTACAGGTAACGGTAACCAACCGTAAGGGCCTGATCGGGTGCACGAGAATTTTTCTCAAGAATTTTCCTAGACTCTCAATCCCACCATTATCCCGTCTCTCTGTGTACTCTAGGACTAACTAAATCTATAATCTATGGATTCTTATCATGGAGAGAGATGTGCGAGGCAAATCAGGTGAAGTTGTTGACATTCTAAGTTTTTTTAGCACAATTCTTGAAGAATCCTAGAATCTTTGGTACTTCAAGTTGGCTAATATGTTCACCACTCTCATCAGCAAAATTTTATTGAAAAACAGCTTAAATATGTGGAAAGCACATGAGGGGACGAGCAAGAGGCAGAATAGGAATTCTAGAGAAATTCTAGAGAACTTCTAGAGTACCCGATCAGGCCCTAAGTATCGTAAGGCGAGGATTATGGAAGAATATAAGCGATGTAAGGGGCATGTCAGAGTCGATCCGGCCATGCCCCTTACACAAACAAGCGCCCCTCGCACGTGTCCACGTGCGCCGTCGGATCAAGGCCCGATCAGCGCTGCCTATTCGGGCTTTACCACAACGACACTCATCTCGCTCAAACTCTCAGTCTCTTTTCTTGCTCTCATCTACGCTTCTTGGTTATCATGCATTGAACTACTTTGGCTCGATTATCTAACGTTATCTCACTTAGTCGGACTTGACTGGGCTTGGAGACTTGGTATCTATCTAATCTGACTCACATCGCCCATACGAATCGACGACCGCATTCATCTACACAACAGCTCTTGCCTAAGAGTCGCCTTCATCCCCATTGCCCAACGGCATTCATTCATCATCATCCGACGACTTGGCACCAGGGACACATGCCCCCACGCGCGCACGGCAGCTCGAACGGAGGGGAGGCCCCGCTGACGAAGCGCCAGCAGCAGGCGCTGCGCATCCACCGGACGCCCCTCCCGGAGGCACCCTCTCCCGCTTTCTCGGCCCCTCCGACATCTCCAGCGGCGACCTCGCCGAGTATGGGCGTATCGCCGAGTACATCCCCGGCGGTGTCTCAGACGGCCTCGCCGGTCGCCTCGCCACCCGATGCGTCGACCTACGCATCGTCGCCATAAAACAGCGGCGGCAACGGCAACGCAGCACGATGCGGCGCGCGAAGAAGGAGGGGGAGGAGATGCGGATGAGGGGGGAGAGGGAGAGGGTTGTTATCGCGCGCGGTGCGACACCCGTCTGAAAACGGTATGTTCGATGGGACTATGGCTACCGGTGCAGCGGCGATCGTCGCCCTGGGGCCCCAAATCTACAGAACGCCTACCAAAGATTTTAACAGCAAGCCCGGTACACCAATTCTATTTCCTCGAGTTCCCGGGATAACAAACAGTATACTTGCTAGAGGTCGCCGAGGGTCTCTACCTGAGCGGCAGTCTGATCACCGCCGCTCAATTTCCATGCCACGAATGCCAGAGGGGGAGCCCCGATCAAGTCGATGTTCTCGGTGCGTTCGAGCAACATCCTGCCACCTTTCCTTTGTTTTAATGATCATACCCCAGAATTCATCTGGCACGATAGCAGGTACTTCAGGCGTACTTGGACTGCCATTCGATTCTAACTGTTCTGACAAGCGCCGTTCATGAATTCGCCGACCAAGCAGATGATTGGCTAGACGTGCGTACAGTAGGAACCGTTTACCCCCAGGCAGCAGAGATATTCAAGAACGATGTGGTCAGCGGGTATGTGTGGACAACTTTGATGCGCTGTCGAACATTAATGGCCGTGGTAGACCGATGGATGGCGCAGATGGTACCGTGTCCGGTTCATTCTGCTGTTCAGTTCATTGACTGTTATGTACACCTTGACCTCATGGACGAGTTCTTCTAATATGCTATTGTCAAGCAAGACGCAGCCGACACCAAGTTGGTGCTGAAAACACGCCATCAGAAAATTTTCTGCGCAAACGTCCCTAAAGGAAGGTCACTGACTGACGCGCAGCACACTGGGACCCAGGGTGGAAAGAGCCACTTTTAAATTAATATCGCATTGGCGAAATTGAAGGAGGATTCCGCTGCCGACTGTAGTCTTGACAATGAGCCTTTTGTTTTAGTGTAGCGTACAAATGGCAAGCCATGTCGTACTGAATCACCTCCAGACCTTCCTACGTCTTTCCGTGATACAAGCTTCTTCGCCTGCGGGAAGGCCGAGGGTAATTGAGCGTGATGCACACGCACAATTCAGCGAATGGCCACGAGGAGCCTTGCAGTGGGGCCTTGGGCGAGCTCGAGAATGCGATCTTCAGAATCATATTATGAGAGTACAGCTACCTAGGGGTGGGCTTTTTCGACGTCTGCATCCCTTACACGAGCAACCTCACTGTACAAATTACAGCTTGTATTACGGAGATAAATTAGTACAACAAAACGGCGAATAACTTAAAATGATTGTCAATGTGATATCGCCCAAGGAAAGGAGGTATTAGTATTATTTTGAGGGTAGCGTAGTATCGGCGCCCATGAGTTAGCTCAAGCCGTGCACCTGGTTGTAAGTGGGGCACAGCTGTTGCCAGTCGACTGTGAAGCCCGTTAGCGCAGAGCTCGAGCAGGTGTGAAATCGCTTACGGGGTGGGCTCGCGGTCTCGGTGGTGGGGATATCCTCTGCTAGGACAACAGCTAGACCTCTACAGAACGGGGCGGAATCAGCGAAGTAAGAAGGAGAAGGACTTCCTGGGACGTACGCGTCGAGATGCCAGTCGATGTGGCAGTGAAGGAACCCTAGGTCGGTCGGTCAGTCATTACTGAAGATAAGGCATTGGTTCCGGCGCAACCTCACCTTGCTCTCGAGACTGTCGCCGGAGACCACCCTTCTCAGATTGCTTAAACACCCATCAATCCCGAGGTCAACGACGGCCGGCTCACGTTTTGTTACCGAAGCACGACTCATGCCCCTTGAGAGTGAGATCACACAAATGCACACGCAGCTTGGTGCCGCGCTTGAAGGTGCGTAATAAAGACATTATCTTCTAAGTCTCTCTGACTCCTATAGCATCCCGCTATTCCCCCATCGCCTCCGGCGCTCACCACGAGCGGTCGATGGCGAACAAATCAATTGGTACTGAATTTTCCGCCGCCGCCGCCGCCGCCAGTTCTTTCGACCAGGCTGTACAGGACGAGGTGGGGAGGCAGACCGAGGGTATCAGCAACCGGATTAATGGTATTAACGACCAGTTTGACAAGTGTTTCAAGGAGCTTGCAGCGGACGACATAACCGGGGATTGTGTTCGTAAAGCTCTTCAGCCTTGAAGAGTTTGTAGTTTCTGTACGTTTATTGAAGTTATACCACATTGAGAGCTACTCTTCGTCCTCCTCCTCCTCAGCGCTGCCCTCGGCGCTGCCATCCTCCGCCTCCTCGGCATTCATTTCATCCTGCGCCGCCTGTCTACCTTCTGCTCCTTCATCATCGGAGTCGACGCCGTCAGTTAAACCGCGCTCGGAATTGGGATAGAACTTCTTGTCCCATACGCGAAATATCTCGAGAATGCTCGGCTTTTTCTTCTGCAGTCCTTCCGTCAAGAATTGAAGGTAATATTCGAAGTCTTTCTGCCATTTAATCCCGGATGCCGCGCCGGTGGGCCCGAATGTATCGTCGACGGAATACACCCATCGAGCCGCCCTCGAGAACTGGACGGACTGTTGCGACGTCTTGCGATGCAATCCCTCCTTCCAGATTAATCATGAGGAACGCTTCGATTGTGTGGTAATCAACATGGATGATCCACTGGCCTTCGGGAGGCTTTTATTCTTGTTCCAGTGTCGTCTCCCTTCCGGGAGAACCGAGCACATCACATTGGTACGACTGTTCAAGAAATCTAGCTGGCGGCCGAAGACTCTCTGGAAGAACTGCCGAATTCTTGAAGACAGTTGTACTATCTTCATATTGCCTTGTTATCTTGTGCGCGGTGCTCACATGGTGAATTGTTTCGGGTGCAACAAGGCAGATCACACATTTTATCTGGATGATGTAGCTGACTTTGACTGGTTTTTACTGGAAATTGAATACATCATGCTGTTCCCGATTTTACAATGTTCGAGTGCCGCTGAGAGCCTTGAGAGTTCAAAGAGTTCAAAAATGCGGCCAGGAGGCCGGGGGACTTATAAGTGCTTATAAGTACTTATAAACCGGCTGTAAGATATATGTAACTCGCTTATAACTCTGTAAGCCTCGCTAAGCCCTTATAACCCAAAAGGGACTTTTGCGACACTGCGCATCTGTATCTTACAAGGGCCAGCGTTGTCGGTGAAGAACCTTCATATGTTATTAATGTTATTTAGATCATATGAAAGGTATGAAAGGTTGTGAAGAAGTGGGCTTACCGGAAAGTAACCAGATCGTCGAGGCTCGATCCCGCAGACACGACATCACGGATGACCTGTGGGTACTGGATTTAGGCAACGCGCCAGGATAAAAATGAGAACCACGCACGGGGTTATCGAAGTTGTAGGTAGAGTTGCCGGCACTGCGGATGACCTGGAAGTTGTGCTGCAAGTATGTCGCGGTCAGCTGAGGAAATATAAATAAGGTAGCAGTCAATACGTACGCCGTGCAAGTGGAAAGGGTGCTACAATTGCCGGGTATCAGCAAGGAGGATTGACACCGGGAGATAGGAAACCACGTACGGGTGAGCCAGGCGTGCCGCCGACGATGCTGATTTCGATGGACGAGTTCCCCGGAAGTGCGTACATGTTGTTTTGAGGGAGGAGCTCCTGCGGTGTGTGCGCACCTGAGAGGATCTGAAGCAGGACGGACACATTGGGAGACACCCAGGCCTTCACATGAAGACATAAGTATAAGGAGATCAAGCTAAATGAGACGCCACACCGTTCCGTTCATCGTGAACTGGAATGTGTTGAAGTCGATGCCGGGTAAGAATGTGAGAGCCATATCAACGCCGCCGGGGACGCGCGTGCCGGGCACGGGGGTCGGGACGAGCGGGTGCAACGCTGTTTCGACGAGCGGCTGTGTGAGGTTGGAGCCCGTCGTCGGATCCGTGATACTAGCACCTGCATAGCGCAGGATCGCGTTGGCCAGAGGCTGGGCCGACCCGTCGAGCATCGGCTGGGCGCGGACCCAGTAATTGGACACGGGCTGATTGGCGTTGAGGATGAAGGAGTAGCGCTGGCCGGCTGTGCGCGCGCTGTGAGATACTGAATAATGATGCGGGAGAATGGAGTTACCGAAGATTTCGAGCGAGTCGACGATGAGGGGCTGGTGGTTCACGCCATCGACTTCGATTATTGTCATAGGGTGGCCGTCGATACTGAAAGACAATGTCACGCGAGAACATATCGCTGGGAAAGGGAACCCACCTGAAGATCCAGCTAGGGTCGCAAGACATCGAGACCAGACGGAACCTCGAGTGGGGATAAGATAACCATCAACTCCCGCGATGGTCAGGGTCTTCACTCACCGGTAGCGCTTTCCGCGAGTCACGTTAAGCACGGCGAGGGGAGAGAGAGGCTGTATGGGAGATTAGAAACACAAGGCTTGTAGGACTGTCTGCAACTCTTACCCCGTCCGCGTACCGTCCCAGTCCATTGATCAGCGTCGAGTTGAAGACCGGGCCCGAGGTTTTGGGGGAGGCGGGTGCCGGGTAGTGGTACCTTCGCAAATCAATCGGACGGGGGCTTTGAGTTGTGGAGAAAAACTCTCACCAATCAGCAAGCGTAATGATTGTCGATTCTAGATGTACAACCTCAGTTGGCTGGAATGTCAGGGATCGAGTCGCTCACCATTATCAATGTCTGATTAATTGCGGACAACATCAGCATCCGCGCTTGTCGAGAAAGGGAACCAACGCACCATAAAGGTGCTGATGGGGGTCCGTTGGGTCGTAGACTGTTACCGCGTTAGATTTTCTAACAACAAAAAGGCTGTATACGACATCGAAATACTCACCGACTAGCGGGCCACGAAGTCCGTCGCAGTACTGAGTGGCTGCAAAACTTTTAGCATTTGAGGAGAGGGGTGCCAGGAAAGAACTGACAAAGATGGCTGTGATACCAGAAGGTCCCGGCTTGATCCCTGCGAAAGTCGTCAGTAACGCATTATTCGTTGACGGACAGGTACTGACGGGACGTCAAAGTTGTACACGAAGGAGTGGTTCGGAGTTATGGGGCACTCTGTAGACCGGTGACCGTCTGTCTATGAGAACTGTCGATAGACAGACCGGTCGATCGGAGTTTGAAATCACGATACGCGCGCGATTCCAAAACGGGCTTATTTATAAGCAGCGACTGTTCTTCATTCTCCCCGCTCAAATTGAGTCAGGTAAGAGTCTATGAGGCTCTGAGAGGCTTCAATGACCCTTGAGTCCTTGCTCGACCCAGAAAGTGGCTCTGAGGAATACTTTTGCAAAAATTGTCGTTGTTAGGATTCGAACCCTCCCCGCTGAAAGTTTGCTTATAAATCAGCCGAATGCGGAATCGCGCGCGTATTGAGATTTCAAACTCCGATCGACCAGCCTGTCTATCGACGAGCTTGCTCTCATAGACAGGCTGGATTCGAGCCTAGGCACTCTGTTGAGTGCGTCACGACATATTTCGGAGGGACAAGCGTTAAGACCCACGGTTAACGAAAGAGGGGCCGTCTGCCCAGTTTGTACCCTTCTGGAACAGCCCATGCCAATGCTGTTACATTCGTGCAGTTAGAATTTTTTTAAAGCTTTACATTGGAGAGCAGAAGGCACGCACGACGCTGGTATCCGTCATCATGGTGGTATCCGTCAACTGGTCATGGACATTGAGTCTGAAGTTGTCGCCCTGTAATTGTTGGATGCGTTCCGGAAGCAGTTTGGGATGGAGTCATATACCTTGTTCCCGACTATGAGAGGGCCGGGGAGAGCGCCATTCACAAGAACAGCCCTGAATTGACGGATGAAGGGAGGTTGTGCAAATACAAGGGAAGACGCACGAGCGGGAATAACCATCTGGGGAGACCACTTTGTTGACGATTTGAAGATCAGAAACAGGGCCCTGGTATCACAGGTGAAGACAAGTTGACAATGAAGAGCTCCATCCACTTACAATTGCTGCGTATGTTCCCGAAAGCGTAGAAACGACGGCAAAGAGAGTAGAGATGATCATGCTGACCCTAGACTAGATAACGAAGCGATCGACGAACAGATTGAAGCATTGAGCCCAGTACGAGCTTTTATATGTGCGGAAGGAGAGGAGCGTTTCATGTTAGCGAGGATTTGTGGTACTCCAGGTAGTCCTCGCCGCACCAGTGAATGTCAATGAAAATTGTATAAAGATTCGCGATGCTGTGCACGAGTTATTTTAGGCGATGATCCCGGCGGAGAAGGTGCCTTGGAGGAGCACTTGGGATGGGGCTGGAGAGCCATGATTGGAGGCACAAGACGCAACACCGATCCCTCGAGCAAGTTTCAAGGTGATGGTGGTCGGAAAGAAAGAAGCACTTGGGCCGTGGGATATTTGATGCGAAGTTCTCATTTGTTCGAATTCCCACCGTCGCCCGGCAATCAGCGGGGGTTCGAAACCAGCGCTCTGTTTTGGTGCCGTATTGAGATGATTTTCTCTCTCTTCGACGTTTAGGCCAGCACAGAGGTCCAGGGGAGAGAGTCGGACCTCCGGTGGATACATCAGCGGCCGCTAAAAGTCGACGAGTTTTTGAAACAGATTATTTCGAGGAGCCCCAGTGAACAGTGGCACTGCATCAAACGTTTGACAGATTTGAGACCTTGTTTCAAAGTTGTTTGACCTTGTACAACGTCGACCAAGGCCAAAGATGTAAGAGGGCACTTTAGGCCACAAATGGAGTGAGAAGCTTCACTAGCCACAGGTGCAGGCGTTCATGCCTGCAACGCCGAGTCCGAGGGTGAAGACGCCGCGGAATAACCTTGAGGCGTCGCAGCGAAGCGGTGGACCCAGTCCGAAAGGGGCAATGCGGACGAGGACGTCGCTGGCGGCGGCGTTTGCGGTCCGGCGAGCAACTTGCTCGCGGAATTCCAGAGTAGGGCTGCTTGCTCGACCTTGCTCGACGCGAAGAGCACCGCGGCACTACCCAAGAGGAGGGGGCCGTGCAAGACGAAAGCTAGCGCGGCGAGGCGCGCAGACGATCTTAAGCCCTCGCCAATTTGATTGGCGATGCGCGGACCAAAAGCAGGTAACGACTCGAGACTTCCGGTCGCGAAGGCAAGTGCCAGCGAGGCGTAGCTCGCGATGGTGGGGCAGCCGCCCAGGTATCCGCCCCCGGGAGGGGGTCATCATCGGCGGTCTCGCGGGCGTTGGCGGGTGCAGCAGTCTTGACTGCGACGGGACGACAATGAACGTCCTTCACACTCCCCCTCCCCAGACGGTGCCTTGGGTTCCAGTAGATGTGTGCGAGCGGATTGCGCTTTGAAAAATTGACATGGTGGTCCAATGGTGGTCGGGATCAAAGAAATTAACGTGCACCGGATCAAGTTTTCGGTCCCGATCAGCGCACCTTGTCTCTGTCTACCAGTGTACCACAACGACGCCCAATCTCACTCATCTCGCTCACACATTCTGTTCTCCCACTCTCTCTCCCTCCTCCTTGCTACATCTTGGTTCCTCGATTGACTTGGCTCGCTTCGGATCTACATCCCGCTTAATCGGACCCTTGACTGACTTGGTACTAGTCTAATCTGAGTCGCACTCGCGCAGAGGTACTACGAAAAGCTCCCGTATTTGCTGGAGCGAATATTCTCCGACTTGCGCGCTTTGTCTGGAATTGGTTCGTACTTCAACGAGATCCACTCGCGAAGATCATCGTGCGCGACTTATATAGGGGTTACCGGTTATCTCTTGGTGCAATCGGCTCTGCCGTTGATGAAACGGACCCTCAAATGTGGTGTTTGTGTTACATCCTGCTTACGTGCATAGCTAACGCGCATCCCGATGTCCGCCTCTCCATGCTCACTTTCGACGCACACTAACTTTATTTCAAAGGTGCTTCATCGATTTCTAGTTCTGCAAATTGTGTGAGACAGATGTACACTCCGACAGATTTTGCGGAATTCCGCTTTCGCGGCCTCGCCAGATTCATCATCCCTTTTTCACACGTGCCGGGACCTGTATCACGGTGAGGTTTATAGCGCTTCCTTGCCCTTTCGTTCGTGTCTTCATCCGCGCTGTTGCCTGCACCCTTTTCTGTGGCCGCGAGTCACCGCGCGCTCTTGATTGTCGGCTCGTCCCTCATGCCTGTATGCACCCTTGCCTTATTTCCGATCGCGCGGCACCCCACTCCGGTTGTCTTGATTCTCCTCCCCTCGTGCCTCATCACCCCGTTGTCGCCCCCGACTATCAGCGCGCATTGTCCTCGCACTCCGGCCCACGCCGCGGCGTTGCGTAACTCGTCCGGCTGAGCGCTTTGTTGGAGCCAAGGCTCGTTCTCATTTACCTTAATTCCGCTCAGCCGGCATCCGGCATCTGATTGCCGCCTGAGATTCAACGCCCAATTCTGACAGCGTCGCTCAGGCTTCGAGAACCATGGCAGCTGTTCTGACTTCCCCGTTATCTCCGCGCTGTTTCCAGGAGCTGTTAATACTTTGCCGGCGTGCGATTCTGCTGCTTCGGGGACCCAGGATGGCAACCAGCAAGTGTGCATGCGTTGAAGAGCTGGGTAAGGATAGATCGCTGGCTCACGACGTGGCTAATAACATTATGTGGCCATGGTTGTCAAACACCTTCCGTCAGCGTCAGAGAGGTGTCAAGCGAAGCACTGGGTTCTCGGACAGCTGGTATTCACGTTGTAAATGACTTATTATTGGACGAGATAGAGATCCGGAAGAATGACCACACCGATACTACGTGGACGGCTGTTATATAAGATAGAATCCCGAACCTCACCCCCGTCCCAAACCGCCAAAGCCATGTCGAAAATGTAAGTGTCTCGGATGGCACAGAGAGCAACTGCTTATCCATACCATCTCAACTAGCATCCACCTTCACAGTAATTATCCTCTCATTACCTTTGTGCCCAGCACTCAATCCTCTCACACAGGTATTCGAATCAGGTCCCTGACCAATCCTCACAATGATCTTCCGGCCGATATGCAAATGTCCGCCCAACTTATCATCAATGACTATATTTTCCTGCAAACTGTTCCGTTGGAGTCGGAGGCCGCTGAAAGCAGCTGGAAGCTCGATTTTGGATGCAAGATGTCAGTTCTCGATGGTTTTCCTGGTTTTCTACCAGTGGACAGCTGTCACAACACTGATTCGCTGTATAGCTCCCTACACACGCCTGTCTTGGTAACCATCTTGCGCCACAGTAAAACCACGGGCACAAGACTTCTTGGTTCTATCGAGATTGGGATAGGGGATGTTCTTGGAGTGGTACAAGCAAATCAGCGTACGTGGGATGCCCCTTTTGTGTGGGCCCGATCACTGAGAATCACAATGTAGCTTTCGAAATCGTGCTCAATAAAGTAAATCCTGATGGCCCACTGCTCGAGCTCAGGGCGGGTGTGTCTGCTTCTGATCGTTCCTCCACACCACTACCTGGTTTAGATGTGACTAAAAATCGAAGTGAGATATCATTATAGCCTAATGAACATTTCCTGAAATGCCATAGTTACCTCGGTCAAGCCTCACGGAATCGCTGTTGATCTACTAGCCATGAAGATCCAGCATCCCGTGGATCTGCTGGAGCTAGTGACGATGCATGAGAGGCTTCTTCTGCTCTCCCCAAAGAATGAAACCCGTGCTAAATGGATGAACATACTCGGGGCCATTTGTATAAAGTGTTACACCACAGTTGGCACTATGGACCAGCTTAACCAGGCAGTCTGTGCCTACACTGATGCAGTGCGGGATGATCCTATGTCTGCCCTGTATTTGTCAAACTTGGGTGGTACTCTTTGTCGCCGCTTTGAACAGCTCGGCAATGTGGTGGATATCAACCAGGGGAGTGACATATGTGCAATGGCTGTCAGGATGACTCCAGAAGACCACCTGGACAAGCCTTCATGCCTCAGCAATCTTGGAATTTCCCTGAGCAAATGCTTTGGGCGGCTTGGAGAGCTTACTGATCTCAATGAGTCAGTGTCCAAGTTCCAGGCTGCTGTCAGCCTGACTCCAGAGGGCCACCCAGACAAGCCTTCACGGCTGAACAATTTTGGCAATTCCCTGGCCATGCGCTTTGAGCGGCTTGGAGACCTCACTGATCTCAATAGGTCCATGTCAACATTCAAAGCTGCTGTCAGCCTCACTCCAGAGGGCCACCCAGACAAGGCTATGCGGCTGACCAATCTTGGCAATTCCCTGCTCAGATGCTTTGAGCGGCTTGGAGAGCTGACTGATCTCAATGAGTCAGTGTCCAGCTTTGAGGCTGCTCTCACCCTCACTCCAGCAGGCCATCCAGACAGGTCTATGCAGCTGAACAATCTTGGAAATTCACTGGTCAAGCGCTTTGAGCGGCTTGGAAACCTCACCGATCTCAATGAGTCCTTGTCCAAGCTCCAGGATGCTGTCAGCCTCAGTCCAGAGGGCCACCCAGACAAGCCTTCATTGCTGAACAATCTTGGCAATTCCCTGGACATGTGCTTTGAGCAGCTTGGCAACCTTGCTGATCTCAATGTGTCTGTGTCCAGCTTTGAGGCTGCTGTCAGGCTCACTCCAGAGGGCCACCCACGCATGCCTACAATGCTGACCAATCTTGGCAATTCCCTACTCAGACGCTTTGAGCGGCTTGGAGAGCTGACTGATCTCGACGAGTCATTGTCCAGCTTTGAGGCTGCTCTCACCCTCACTCCAAAGGGCCACCCAGACAGGCCGATGCAGCTGAAGAATCTTGGCAATTCACTAGTCAAGCGTTTTGAGCGGCTTGGCGACCTCACCAATCTCAATGAGTCGGTGTCCACATGCAAGGATGCAGTCAGCCTCACTCCAGATGGCCACCCAGACAAGCCTGCACAGTTGATGAATCTTGGCAGTTCCTTGCGCAGGCGCTTCCAGCGGCTTGGTGACCTCACTGATCTCAATGAGTCAGTGTCCTTATCCAAGGTTGCAGTTGGGCTCATTCCAGAGGGCCACCCACACATGCCTTCATGGCTGAATAGTCTTGGAAGTTCACTGCTCACTCGCTTTGATCGGCTTGGCGACCTTGCTGATCTCAATGAGTCCTTGTCCAAGCTCCAGGCTGCTGTCAGCCTGAGTCCAGAGGGCCACCCGAACAAGCCTTCATTGCTGAACAATCTTGGCAATTCCCTCCTCAGGCGCTTTAAGCGGCTTGGAGAGCTCACTGATCTCAATGAGTCAGTGTCTACCTTTGAGGCTGCTGTCAGCCTCACTCCAGAGGGCCACCCGGACAGGCCTGGACAGTTGAGCAATCTTGGTGATTCCTTGTGCAGTCGCTTTTACCGGCTTGGCAACCTCACTGATCTCAATGAGTCGGTGTCCACATTCAAGACTGCTGTCAGGCTCACTCCAGAGGGCCACCCAGACAAGCCTGCACGATTGAACAATCTTGGTCATTCCTTGCGCACTCACTTTGCGCGGCTTGGCAACCTCACTGACCTCAATGAGTCAGTGTCCACATTCAAGGATGCAGTCAGCCTCACTCCAGAGGGCCACCCAGAGATGCCTTCATTGCTGGCAAATCTTAGCATCTCCTTGTGCAGGCGCTTTGAGCGGCTTGGGAACCTCACTGATCTCAATGAGTCAGTGTCTGTAGTGCAGGCTGCAGTCAACCTCACTCCAGAGGGGCACCCAGACAAGCATATGCGGCTGAGCAATCTTGGTAATTCCCTCCACTGGCGCTTTAAGCGGCTTGGAGAGCTCACTGATCTCAATGAGTGGGTGTCTACCTGTGAGGCTGCTGTCAGCCTCACTCCAGAGGGCCACCCAGGCAGGCCTGGACAGTTGAATAATCTTGGCAATTCCTTGTTTAGACGCTTTCAGCGGCTTGGAGAGCTCACTGATCTCAATAAGTCAGTTCCCATATTCACAGATGCTGTCAGGCTCACTCCAGATGGCCACCCAGACAAGCCTATGCGGCTGAATTGTCGTGGAAATCCACTGATCACTCGCTTTGATCAGCTTGGTGACCTCGCTGATCTCAATGAGTCCATGTCCACATT
Organism: Mycena latifolia; assembly: GCA_029289555.1. Classification (NCBI taxonomy): domain Eukaryota; kingdom Fungi; phylum Basidiomycota; class Agaricomycetes; order Agaricales; family Mycenaceae; genus Mycena; species Mycena latifolia. Next base: position 185,826 of record JARJLE010000132.1, on the reverse strand, counting down.
CAAGGATGCAGTCAGCCTCACTCCAGAGGACCACCCAGACAAGCCTTTATGCCTGAACAATCTTGGAAATTGTCTGGTCAAAAGCTTTGAACGGCTTGGCAAGCTCACTGATCTCAATGAGTCGGTGTCCACATTCACAGATGCTGTCAGGCTCACTCCAGATGGTCACCCAGACAAGCTTATGCGGCTGAGCAATCTTGGAAATTCACTGCTCACTCGCTTTGATCAGCTTGGCACCCTCACAGATCTCAATGAGTCCATGTCCACATTCAAGGATGTAGTCAGCCTCACTCCAGAGGACCACCCAAACAAGCCTTTATACCTGAACAATATTGGAAGATCTCTGTTCAGATGTTTTCAGCTTGGTGACCTCACTGGCCTTGATGAGTCGGTGTCCACAGTCGAGGCTGCAGTCAAGCTCATTCCAGATGGCCATCCAGAGCAGCCGACTATCTTGATTAATTTCGGAAATCATCTGCATGTCCGCTTCTACCTGCTTAAGGACCCTCGTGATTGTGAGAATATGCTGATTCAATACAGCCGTGCTGCCTCCTCCCTAACTGGTTCAGCTAAGACAAGATTTGAAGCTTCCCAGTTGTGGGCACATTATGCCCACAGTTACAAGCACCCATCCCTCCTACATGCATACACCACAGCTGTTGAGCTTGTCCCCCAAGTGGCTTGGCTTGGTCTGTCCATCAGTGACCGACATCATCAGCTTTTGAAGGCAGGCCAGCTTGTGAGGGATGCTGCCTCAGCAGCAATCGATGCCCATGAATACATCAAAGCAGTGGAGTGGCTTGAACAAGGTCGTTCAGTTATCTGGGGTCAGTTCCTCAGCCTGCGTACTCCAGGAGATGACCTGCAGATGCTCTATCCCAAGCTTGCAGCTGAACTTGTGTCCATTTCGAACCTGTTGGAAACATCCAGCACAAGGAATGGGACAGACCCAGCAGGTGTCAGCCTATCACAATCATTTGAGGCCACTGTACGGCAATATCATGATCTTGCTGATCGAAGAGACAGTCTTCTCCAGCAGATTCGAGGGTTGGTTGGGTTCGAGCGCTTCCTATTGCCTAAGCTCATTTCTGAGCTTTCCCATGCTGCAAATATCGGCCCTGTTGTCCTGTTGAACAGCAGCAGGTTCCATTGCGATGCGCTAATCTTGATGCCTGGCCTTGAGGATGAAGTTATGCATGTCCCACTCTCTGATTTCACACTGGATCAGGTGCAGCATTTGACTGAAGCCCTGGGATTTCTGGTGAGAGGAGCCGCCCGCAGTGAGAGGTTGGATGGTTTCCGTGAGGGTAGTTTGCCTCCAGATGAGGAGTTTTCATGGATTCTCTCTGTGCTCTGGATGAAGATTGTCAAGCCTGTCCTCAATCAACTCACTCTTACAGTAAGCTTCATCAATGAGGTGGGGTAGTTCTGGTTCTCATCTTTAATATAGAATCCCTTATCCCAGGATCTAGGACGTATATGGTGGTGTCCCACTGGGCCACTCGCCTTTCTCCCCATCCATGCAGCAGGCCTCTATGGCCAAGAGGCAGCCTTTGGCACAAAGCTGTCAGACTTTCTCATTTCATCCTACACGCCATCATTGTCTGCTTTGATCAAATGCTTGTGTACCAAACAGGAGTCACAGGATGGACTCCAGCTCCTTGCGGTTGCCCAACCATCTGCATTTGGACAGAGCCACATTCCTGGAACCATGAAGGAAATTGCCTCCATTGACCAACTTGCCCAAGGAGTAATCCCTGTTCTGCATTTGGAGCAGGACATGGCAACTGTTGAAAATGTTCAGAATGGCATGAGGACCTCTCGCTGGGCACACTTTGCATGTCACGGACTGCAGGATATTTTCACTCCAACCAACAGTGCCCTGCTCCTTGCTGGAGATGCAAAGCTGACACTCTCAGACATTATCCAGCTGCAGCTCCCACATGCTGATCTAGCATTTCTATCTGCATGCCAAACTGCCACTGGATCCAAACATCTTGAAGACGAGGCAGCTCATCTCACAGCGGGCATGTTGTTAGCGGGATATCGTGGGGTCATTGGAACAATGTGGTCCATGATGGACGATGATGGGCCACGAGTCGCAAGTGATGTTTATACCCACCTGTTCAAAACATCACCACTGGACTCCACGAGGGCGGCGGAAGCGCTTCATGTTGCCGTGCAGAAACTGCGGGACTCGGACCGTGCTGGAGGAGCAAAGTCATTCTCACGCTGGGTGCCATTCATACACGTTGGGGTTTAATCTGGCCCCTCGGTGTATCGAGAGGATAAGTTGTGTGTACGTAGGCTTCATCTTACTTCTGTTTGGTCAATTTTGAATTTAACATTTGACATTTTTGAGCGCATATCTGGTGGGTGGACACCGTAAGTTATTGATGCACTTTGCTCAGATATTCCCCATTGAACCGGATGGTTGATTGTTTTCATTTGTGATTTAATTGCTTCCATGTATGGCTGCCGAGCTGCCTGCAGGAATAAAAAAATACAGATACACCGCGGTATGCCCTTGGGAGGCATTGAGCCTCCACTTCCTTGCTTCATGAGTCCAGGCCTGTTTATGCAGACAGGAGGATTGCTATAATCTACAAAGGCTTTCAAAACCGGCTTTCATGTCGTGCTCAGTGCCCTCGGAGTCTGGTCGTAGACCTCAATGTTCTGGTAAAATGTTGTGCCAAATTGCTTTCAGGACGAATCATTTTGTTCCTGGTTGGGTTCCCTGAAAGTATTGCTTGGATAGAAAGAAAAAAAAGGAGTGGTAGAGCTGAACACATACCTTCGGGGGTAATCGAACCTCTATTTCACGGATAAGCAAACTTTATTGGGTACAAAGACGGGGCTTTCGATCCGACTGTTTCAAAATACACGATAACTCCTCACGTCTTCGGGAGGAATCGAAACTCCGCCTCCTCCATCAAATCTCAGTTGCTGGGCCAGAGAGTCGAAGGGATCCCCACGAGCCACAAAGGCCTAGTCATGAAGGCCTTATGAAGGCGTAGTTACAGAAACGGGGCGAGTACCGTGATCCACGAAGGCTTTCTACGTGCCTTCTTTCCCTCAGTAAGTGCTCAAGTTCAGAGTAGAGCCTCAAAGTCCCGGCCCGGTCCAAATGGAGACGGTGATCGACGAAGGCTTGTTCAATGTCTAGTTTACTTCGCCCTCACCACGCTCTTCAACGACCCTTCATTCCTCGCCAACTGTGAATTCGTTTATGCATAAATGAGATGCATTCGCCGCGATCATCGTGCGCAACTTGGGGTTGGTTGTTTCATGGCGTAATCGCATCAGCCGTCTATGAATCGCACCTTCAGATATGCAGCATCTGTTATCTGTATACAGTCCGCCATTTCCGGGCTCACTTTCCGCGAACACTAGATTCATTTCCGTGCTGCCGGTACCGTATCATTTCTAGTTCAAAGAATTGTCTCTAAAGTGGGACATAGCCGAGGTTATGGATTGCCAACTTCAACTCCACCAAGACATGTACACACCGTAAGAAGTTTCTGAGCTGCCTGCCTACATTACTCATCCGTTTTTCGATGTGTGCAGCCAGAGCTCCGGGATCTCTTTACCTTAATACCTTCTTCTTTGTTCTTTACTGCATCTAACACATCATAAAATTTCGATCCATAGTACATTTCTGAATTGCTGGAGTCTCTACTACTCGAATTCCGAGTTGGAGAGCGATTAGCTGTCCCTGGTTTTCATCGCAAACCGACATCTATACGTGCACGTGAGTACGGCTAACTATTCCTTAAAGTTAACTAGAAGATGCGTCGAACCTGAATTTGCTCTCTTTGGCATTAACCGCGGCGAAAGAGTACACCGCGTAATACTAGCTACATCCGTACCTCGTCCATCCGTCTACAGGTGTACAGGTAGGTACAGGTAAAAAATTACATTGAGATTTGGTATAGCTGTTTTAGTTTCTTTCTTCCGTTCCGTTCCCACCCGGATTCCCTCTTTGCGTTGCCCGCAAATTCAGGCCACGCGCAACTCAGGCTCTCCTCTTCCTGCTGCGCCCAACCCGACGGCCAAACCCGTGTTCGGCAGACCCGCGCCGTGCGCAACCGTCGCGCGCCGCAGGCTCAGCACGCGGGGTGGAACACCGGCACATCCTGCACGCTGCTGTGCGCGCACGCAGTGTCGAAGGTGGCGGCAATGCGGGGCTCACGGGCGAGTGCAACGAGTGCGCGGGCGTGCTCGCGGCGGGGGGGCACAAGCGCGACGGCGAGCGGCGCGGGCAGGCGCAACCTTACGAGCGCGTGCACCTCCTTCGGCGCGTCCTCCCCTCCAGCCACGCCCTCTGCGTCCCGCACCTGCACGCCCAGATGGCTCCGCACGTCCGCACGCCCGCCATACGGGTTCACCGCAAACGCATGCATCGCGCTGAAGGGCTGGTCAGGTGTCATGGCAGGAGCGCAAGCATCCTCCCGGCGCAGAGAGACGATAAGTAGCGAACAGCGTCTGCTGATCCACCACGTCCACATCACCGACACGGGACGCTCGTCGCAGAGGTCCTATTAGGCGCACAGCATGTACACCTCCGCCCCATGCTCGACACGCACATCGCCTGCATCCACACACACGCCCCAATCGTACTCCCCGGGCGCGTACAGCTCTATGAGCACCTGAACACGAGGCTCACTGCACACGAAGCCCGCTGCAGAGGCGCTCGTCGCCGCACAGCGTGTACCCCTCCGCCCGAGCCCGAGCGCGTCCCCCTCCGCCTACTCTCCGCGGTCGCGCTCCATAACCACCGCAAGCTCAAGCTCGAGCACGAGCGCATCATGGAAACCTCGTCTTCCCGCGCCTTCACCTCCAAACGGCACCCGCACACGGGCCTCCGACCGCCCCACGCCGCCCCACGCACGCCAACCGGGCATGGAAGAAAAGCGAGACGAAACGAAACAGGAGAACAAAAACTCCGCGCTAAGAGCGAGACGGAGGGAAAAGACTCACAAGACCCCTGTCTCGAGCCCCTCGAGCCCCTCCTTCTCCCCTCCCCTCCCGCGGCGCGATCGGGAGGACCGCGGCGCCCACAATCGGGCCGTACATCCCGAGCTCCTCCTCTCCGTCTGCTTTCTCGTCGGCCTCGGCTTGCATCGAAGTCAAGGTGACCGTGGCCGAAGGGGAGTCAGCGGAAGGAGCTGGATGAAAAGTCGAAGCGGAACGGGTGTAACAGAGAGGGAGGGAGAGGAGGGCGGGACGCGCAGATTCAGTACCTCCGCGACGGCGCCGAGCGCACGCGTCCCACAGCTGCACGCCGGCGGAGGTGAGCGTTAGGAGGCGCGCTGTGCTAAAGGTAACAAAGCAAGTCAGTTTCGCGATTGATGTGATATGAAGCTGGGAAGGGGAAAGGAGGGAAGAAGGGGGAGAGGAAGATGCGCGTAAAATGAAGAGATGTACGAGAAGAGGTACACGAGCAGCCAGTACCGCTCGCGGAAACTCTACGCGCCTCGTCATCACGGGCCCACAGCGCCCACTCCCGCGGAGCCCTGCCGTTCGAGGCGCGCGCGCTCCGCCGTCAAACCACCGCGTGAAGCACGTACAGCGCGCGAGGGAGACTCGCAGTCGTCACCGCGTCCCTGACGACGCCCAGTTCCGCATCCTAAAATAAGCACCTCCGCGTCCTCGAGTATCGATACCGCAGCTGTCGCGGTCTCCGCAAGGACAATGCGCCCGGGTCGACACCGCAGCCCGCACAACCACGCTACCGGGCGTCTTCTGCACATCGCCGAGCCTCGGTTCTCGAGGCCGCCGAGCATCGACACTGCAGACCCTCGTCCTGGTGCGGGCGCGATATTATACGCGTCCTGCCGCGGGCGCAAGTCGTCTCCGCGCCCTGGGCGAGACGATCCTGCGGGCCTTGTACCCCCTCCTCCCACTGATCTCGCGCGTACTGAGTCCCGGAAACCGAACACGAGGAAGGCGACGGCGACGCGTAATGCGGCGCGTGCATAGAAGCGCGCCGCCACGCGCCGTAGGCGTACGCCGAGGCAGCCGCGCCATAGGCATTCGGGCCGAGGCAGCCGTGCCGTACGCAGCGCTCGCGACGGCCTCGAGCGCGGAGAGAGCGCGCGCAGCGTGTGCGAGAGTGTGGGGTCTGCTCGAAGGAAGGAGTTAGTATTAGCTACAAGGGAACGGGCCGGGAGAAAGAAGATAGGAGATGGAGAAGACGAGAATGAGCACCGGCAGGAGGGATGCAGGGATGCGCGCGCGAGAGGAGCAGCATAAGAAGATTCGCTTGTATCAAAGAACGTGAGGGTGTGCGGGAATGGGCGCGTGAGAGGAAGAGGAGAGCGACGAGAGGAAGAAGGGCGTAGAGGCGGCGGCGGTGCGAAAGCGTACGGCGTAGCGCGGGGGGCGCAGGCCAATGGAGATAGGATAGAAAACACGATGGCGTAGAGAATGGACAGGGATGCGCCCAACACGGGCTAGTGTGCCGTGGGAGACTGTGTTTAATGGAAGGCGCGGATAGTAGGCAAAGGGCGGGGACAAAAGACGAGATGCGAATAGATAACGGACGAGTCGGAGATGGTGACGAAAAGGAATGGAAGCTTAGCGAATTAAAAAGAAATGATGAGAGAGGAGAGGACTTACCGCGGAGCCTCCGGCGTACGCGTGTGCCCCCCCCCTGCGTCTGCCCGTGGGCTCCTCCTCCTCCTGCCCTTCCCAATGTATTTTTCTTTCCTGCTTCTCCACTCTACCCAGTGCCCAAGTCCCTTGGAGGAGGTCTCAGGATGGAGCTGGAGAACCATGATTGGAGGGAAAGACGCAAGGCGGATGCCTAAAGTAAGATCTTCAAGTTTCAAGGTGATGGTCGGAAAGAAAGAAGCACTGGACCGTGGGAGATTTGATGCGGGGTCAAATTCCCACGATCCCTCGGCAGTCAGCGGAGGTTCGAAACCGGCAGCGCTCGGTTTTAGTGCCTGATTGAGATGGTATTCTCTCTCTTCGATGATTTCAGGCCAGCACAAAGTTTCAGGGGAGAGATTCGGACGTCCGGTAGATACATCAGCGGCCGAAGTCGACGGGGTTTTCAAACAGATTATTTCGAGGAGCCAAAGCGAGCTGTGGGATTGCATCAGACGTTTCACAGATTGCTGGGGCCTTGTTTCAAAGTTTTTCGACCTCGTCCAAGAAAGCTGTAAGGGGTAGCACTTAAGGGCACAAATGGAGTCAGAATCGGCCCAAGTTAATATTTTCTTTATCTTTTTTCCCCCCCAAGGGTTAGACTGCATTTGTATTGACTGCATTTGTACTGGTCCTTATTCGCCATCTCCCAGGAGTTGTTCGATGTTGTTGACTTCTTCGCTTGGTTGACTGGTGAGTTCTCACAGATCTGGAACGGATCCAGGGCAATTCAGTGGCGATGAGGCAATTATGCCATAAATGCCCGACAGCGGATATCACTGTTTTAGCACGATGCGCCCTGACGCCGTCTCAAAATTAATGGAGGAGCCGTTCGCAATTGAAGGCCAGCTCAGGCTGCGTGGCATCTGTAGACTTTAATAGATTCAGAGTGACAGCCATTCAGAACGGTCGCACACGGAGTCCTGACAGGCGGAATCAAACCCACGGACTACCGAATAACTGCCGTCGTGCCCGCCAGAAATGCCGGCTGTGTTTCCGTACACCATGCCCGATTCCTTAGGTATACTGCGTCGTGAATTCGCAACAGCACTTTTTGAACCTTCGGGCCTGGTACAATAACTCCGACATGGCTCTATCAAATGACAAACATCCACTGAAACACTCTAATTTCAAATTCGACGGAACATGGTTTTGGAGCTTGACAGGGCTTTTGAATGGCTCTCCTTCATGTGTACAAATACACGGACTCCGTGTATTTGTAAGAGATCTCTATCAACAATGACACCAGTTGATTTACAGCTCACTTGATGGGATCTGCCACCTGACTCATGCACACCGTCCACACCCACAAATTCTACATCCACATTTCTAGAGCGCGCCTTCAAATCGTGACTACTTGGGAGAGGTTGATGGAGATACTAATGAGACTCTATTCCGCGCTCATTGGGAGCATCGGCATCCACTGTTGATCCATTCACTTATTCAGTCATTGTTGCTCACGGCAACGCAGCAGTAACGGTTTCATGGGGTAGCACTTCGGCGGGGATCTGCCAAACCTCTAAATTGACAACGTCTATCAATTAGACAATGCGTGATTACCGCGGCAGTAATTTGCAATACAGCCTCCTCCTCCTCCTTCGATGTCTATCAGTTAGACAATTGTGCCCGGACGGCTAAACAACGTATATAAAGGGTTCGCTAATTTTCTCGTATGAATCAATCTCGTCGAAGAATGCGTTTCTCCAACGCTTTCTCGTTGTTCGCCCTCTATTTATTTTCGGTCTCCGTCTCATCAGTATGGGCCCAAGCATTCCCGTTCTCCCTCCAGAACGTTCGCTCAGATGCCCGCGCAAATATCACAACATTTGACGAGTTGGTGAATATTGGCGTCCTTTGGGACCTTGTCGATGCAAATGGGAATGATGTTCCATTCACATTCACGACTGCATCTTCCACAATCGAGTTGATGGCAGGCACAGTGGCTGGGGCAGGTAATGTTGTGGTGGATGTTCCCGGTAGGAACAAGTCCAATTTTAAATTGAACTTATGCTAACATTTATGTGTTCCTGGGTGTAGTGACCGAGATCAGTTACACATCTGAGACTTTTTCCCTTCGTTCCTCAATGCCGTCTGGAACGTACCACATGAGGATTACCAGCATAGTCAACACTACAGTCTTTACCTCTACGATTCAAACACTCGTTGCTCGAGGTGTTCAGTTCGACTGGCATATGCCTGCCACTGTCGGCTGTGGTCCAGGTCTTCAACCCGATCCCTTCATTCCAATCACATCGGTTTCATCCCCTACCTTTACTTCATTCATGATGGTGTCGCCTCCAGCTGGGGGGAATTTCCCTCTCTCTCCTGGGATCACCTTTGATTGGACGTGGAGAAATCTAGCAAATAGAGGAGGGCAAAGGATTTCCTCGTTCTCTTTGCAGGTTGTCCAAAAGACAGACGGAGCTCTGGTTGGCCCGGCGATACCAATCGACTCGAACAGTCTTTTCTATGACAGCACAAGCATCGTTCCCATCAACATTGGGATGAAAGTCAACCAGGGTTATAAAATGCGCGTCCAGTATGTCAACGCCGTTCAGGACGGTACAACTCCAGCCGGGCAGGTTGTTACGTTTCTATCAGACGAATTCAACACCATAGATCCAACAACTGCCAAAGGCAATTGTACTGCTGCCAATCATCCTCCTGCATGCCCTACATCAGTCAACTCCGCCGTGTTTACTGCACTCAAGGGATTCGAGGGCTTTGTTCCGTCCCCGAAGCCCGATCCGGTCAAACTACCAACGGTCGGATACGGACACAAATGTGTCAAAGTCAACTGCACGGAAGTTCCCTATCCATTCCCACTTTCCCCAGCAAATGCGACGCTCCTGCTTCAAAGTGATATCGCAACGCGAATTACTTGCATTAACCAGAACATCGCCTCGGGTGTCGTGTTAAATCAATACCAGGTCAGCGCATTGACATCATTCATGTTCAATGCTGGTTGTGCGCGGTTCATGAATTCGACCATGTTCACGCGGTTGAATAACGGAGAGGATCCTAACACGGCGGCCGCGCAAGAGATGCCAAAGTATAACAAAGGGAGGGTGAATGGGACACTGGTGGTACTGCCAGGTCTGGTCACTCGTCGAGCGCAGGAAGCTACCCTTTTCCAAACCAATTCTTCTGTACTTTGGCATCCATGCGTTTGATTTTATTTAGATTACCCGTTGTTTAACAATTACCTCTGCAATTCTTTGTACCCAGTCTTTGTTGTTTTCTTCATGTACCTCATACCCTTTCACGGGGATGGTTTGGCAGATATTTGCCGCCTAGACCAACGTGCACAAGGCCCAGAACGGCCATCATTTCTGATCCCGCAGCTGTCTCTTCCTCCCACGTATTCAGGCTGCACGAAACTTTTTTACTCGCACGACGCTTTTATTACGCACCTGGCCGGAACCACTGCCATTCCTTTGTTTTCATGTCACCCAGCGCGTGGGCCTTATGTACTGCAGGGGCCCAACGATTCGATGAAACGCGCAAAAGTAGCGCGCGCCGCTGGTTATGATTCCGTTGTTTTGATTTGAGGGATGAAAGGGACGAGGAGTCTGGTGAGCTGGTTCACAGGGAGAAAGACGCGTGTTTTAGATGCAGACAAGCGCCGAGGGAGCGGCGTGGAATTTTGCATCGCGAGTCGCGTCTAATCCTCCAGGCTCCCTTCCATTCTTTTTTCTTTTTTCTTTTCCCGACTTTTTAGTGCTCAGAGCGACGACCTATGTACTTTGGTGTTAAGATCATCGGACGTTGTAGTGCAATTCATTCCGGTACGCTGCTTTGTATTTCCGTTTCCCGTTACCTTGCTTCGATCATTCTCTGAAATCTCTTGCTAACATGATTCATTGCTAGGCAGATGTCTTGGACCATATTGTAAGGCTCGATACATTCCTGGCTTCGTCGCGTGTCGAAGTCAACGTGACCGTGGCCGAAGGCGATACAGCGGGAGACGGAGGAGCTGGATGACGCGTCGAAGCGGAACGGGCGGAGGAAGTGGCGGTACCAGAGAGGGAGGGAGCGGAGGGCGTGACGCGCAGATTCCACACCTCCGCGACGCCCCCGAGCGCGCACGTCCCACAGCTGCATAGTTGAGCGTCAGGGGCGCGCTGCGGAAACGAAGCAAGTGAGTTTCGTGATGATACGAAGAGATGGAGGAACGGAAAGTAAGGTGGTTGTAGCAAGGATAAATAACGGCGTGGTGGCAAGGATGCCAGACGACCGGGCGCACGCCGTACATCCATCGCCCGCGCGCAGAGTGAGACCAGCGCGGCGGTGCGCTCCCGAGCTCCACGCCGTCGTTACATCGCCGAGGCGTATGTGCATCCCCGCGCGACACATGGCCAAGCGCCCCATGGCGTCCTCGCGTCTCTGAGGATGCCGCGCGCGCCTCCATATCCTTGATGCACGTCTCCCGCCCATCAGTCATCGCGCTCTCCTGTGCGTGGGGCCCCAGCCTCGCCGCCCGCACATCTCCCAAGGAACGAAGCCCCGCCCCTCCCGCCCTCCCTCCACCGCAAGATAAAAAGCAGAAGAGGAAGAAACTCACCGCCCCCCAACTCGTCCTATCGCGCGCCCAGAATCGCGTCTTCCCCATCTTCATCTGCTTTTCCTTCTCCTCCCATTCTTCTTTCTCCCTCACGTCCCGCTTGCCCACCCATGGCGCCTCCTGGGTATGAGTACGCCATCTCTCGACAAATCGCCGCGTCATGCGGCGCCACGGGCGGCGCGTGCATAGAAGCGCGCCGCCCCGCCATATGTATTCGCGCTGCAGACGCAGCAGTACCGTACGCGGCGCCCGCGGTGCTAGTGACGGCCGCGAGCGCGGAGAGCACATGGGGGGCGGGGTCTGATCGAAGGAAGGAGTCCATATTGGATACAAGGAAACGGGACGGAACAGCGAAGAAGAAGGGGGATGGAGAGGACGAGGACGAAAACGAACACCGGCAGGAGGGATGCAGGGATGCGCGCGAAAGGAGCAGCATAAGAAGATGCGCAAGTATCGATGAATGAAGCACAGCCGGAGGATTGTGCGAGGGGATGTGCGAGAGGAAAAGGAGAGCGGCGAGAGGGCGCTCAACGGAGGAAGAATGGTACAGAGGCGACGGTGCGATAGCATACGGCGGAGCACGGGGGGTGCAGACCAACGGAGATAGGACAGCGAACGCGATGGCGTCGAGAATGGACCCCAAGAAGGGCTTGCGCAATACAAGTTATCCAAAAATGTTGTTGTAATCTCCTGGGTGCTCTGAAAGCCACCTACACCCATCGAATTACACGCACAGGCAAATTACAAGTGAACTTGGTGCCATCTGATCGCCAAAGTTCTTTTCGTAGAGGGTTGATGGTATCATTGATCTGACGTCACCCGTTAATCTTAAGCTAATGCTACGCACCAAGGGTAATTAAGATTGAAGTTCTTTTTCAAGTAATTCGGGTCGTGAGGGTATCTAGAAAGTTCCTTGTTGGTACTTAAACCATCTTGGGCTCCAGGGTTGAAAATTACAGATCCCTTTCGGCTAAAACTTGCAAGAGTGCTCGAATCACTGCCCAGAAGTCGACGAAGAGCTGTGGTCACGTCTCAACTCCACACTAAGCTATTCACTGTTTCGATCGAATTTCAAGAAGTTTAAGTTAGGTGCTCTTTACAGTCGGGAGTATGGCTGTAATACTGTAAAATAATTATTTGTGCAACACCCCTGGTTCTCTGAAAAATAAGGGGACACCCCACATTCAATCGTCGAAAAGGTACCGGGCACAAATCAAGCAAATATGTGAAGCAGGTTGAAGACACAAAAAAGTGACCAGCTTTTGGGACCCAAATGAGCTGAGATTGTACAAACCTTGTTTCCGCTCTTAGCAATTTGTCCGGAATAGTACTTCTAACCTACATGTAATCAACCATGACTCAGCTCAAAATCTGCTGTTCCAGCTGCTCTGATGAGAACTGAAGTGGAATGATCCATACCGACGACATCAGGGTCCTTGCGCGGAATGTTGGCAGGAATTGAACTGTGCACGTGATCGTAAACAACTCTTACCCTTCTGACCCCAACCATTCACGCCCTTGGCACAAGGTTGTGAGAGGGAAACTTCCTCCGATTTGACATTGTGGTCCTCCCTTCGATGGGTCTATTATGCCTTGGTTGCTCTTCGCCACTTTGAAGTCCAACATGGTGTCGAGCAAAGACATGTTGCTCGATCTCGGCTCGAGAGTTCCACCTGATACAAATGAGTGGCTCGAGTGACAGTGAACTGATGACAGTGCCGTGAATCATTTGAGATTGGTACACTATAACCAGTAACCTGAACTTTCGGCCTTTATTAAATAGAAGATCCTTTGGCTCCAAGGTAAGCCCTTGTGTTAGCCCTGTGTAGGTGGCTATTAGGATGGCCCCCTGAGGGCTACACTTATTCAGTGTCTCAAATGGGGGTCACTTTTTTCGTCCTTTCGAATGAGTGTCAGTTTTTGGCTGACTCTAGTAGGCTGATTTTTGAGAGTTGAGGGAGGTTGACACTTTTTCACCATGATTCTATCGGGGAGTCGCATTTTTCAGGAAATCTGTGGGACTGTGAGTTTTTTCCAACGAAAATAATTATTTTAAAGTATTACAGCCATACGGGAGGGCTCGGACGAGAAATTGGAACCAGGCACATTTCAACTCTTTTTGGTGGTCTCGGCCTGTCCTTTTCAACAATTCCCTTCGATGTCCAATTGGAACAATCAGTATTTTTCGGAGATGCAGGTGCACATAGATTGGGATGTTTTCGCAGGAAAATTTCGCACTCTCCGGGATTGAGATCAATCAACTTGTAGTGTATGGCTATGTCAAGTCACAGTAACCACAGATATCCATGAAATCAGGTGATACTGAGCTCTGAGACTATTTTCAGGGCTGGAGAGAAGTTTCTGTGAGCCCCCAAGATAACGGTGACAGTGGAGTTTCAAATAAGTTCTGTGGGAAATCTTAAGTTAGCTTTCGGCACAAAGCTAAAGTTAGTTTACATAAGTTACTTTCCACGGACTCCCCGGTACTCCGACCCCGCCGTGGCATTGCGGAACTGGAAGATTGATCCCGTACGACACAGGACATTTCACTGACATGAATGTACCTTGCGTCTGACAGGAAAAATGCCAGGCCAAGGCGTCGGCACAGTCGGCGACATTTCACGGTTCCAATACTCGTTGTCATTTATCCCAATTCCACTCAGCTGGCCATCCCATCGCCGCCTGAGATTCTGTGCCAACTTCTGACAGCGTCTCTCTGGCTTCTAGAAATAGTTCGGCGTATCTCCGCGCTGTTTCCACTGGCAGCAGCTGTTGACAGAGTAATACTTTGCCGACGTATGATTCGGCTGTTTTGATGGGGAGCAGGGAGTGTGTAAAAGCAGTATCAGTATAGGTCACTGGCCCCTGGAAGTTTAAACACCATGAAAGAAAAAAAAGAAGAATTGTTATTTTGTACAGCTTCCTGGAGCGCCCAATGCGCGCGAACCGAAGCATTGGATTGTCGGACAGATGGTATCAGATCCGCATTGTCAGGAACCCTATTATTGGATGACATCTTCACGGCATCGCACAGCCAGAGATACGGAAGAAGCATCACGCCGGGACTCCGTGGACTATAAGATGGACGAACTTGCCGGAACCGCATTCCTGTCTCCAACCATCAAAGCCATGTCGAAAATGTAAGTGTCTCGAATGCCATGGAAAGCAACTGCTAACTCTCCCTTTCTCAAATAGCATTCACCTTCACAGTAATCATCCCGTCATCCTCTTTGTATCCAGCACTCATTCCTCCCCTCTCACAGGTATTCGTATGAGGTCCCTGATGAATCCCCACGAGGATCTTCCCGCTGATATGCAAATGTTCGGCCAACTCATCATCAACGGGGATATCTTGTTGCAAACCATTCCAGTGGAGTCAGAGGCCTCTCAAAGCAGTTGGAAACTAGATTTTGGATGTGATATGTGGGTTCTCGGGCTTGTCTACCAGAAAATTGAAGATTGCCATAACACTTATTTTCTGTATAGCGCTCCTGACAGTCCTATCTTAGTAGCAATCTTGCGCCACAGTAAAACTGCGGGCACAAGGCTGCTAGGGTCTGCTGAAATTGAAACAGGAGAAGTCCTGGGATTGGTAGAAGCGAATCACCGTAGGTGAAATCACCCTGTGTTTGGACCTGGCCACTGATGATTATAATGTAGCTTTCAAAATCATGCTCAATGGAGTAAATTCTGATGGCCCTCTTCTCGAACTCAGTGCTGGTTTCTCTGCTTCCAAGGGTTCTGCCGCACCACTATCTGGTTTTGACCTGAATGACATTGGGGAAAATCGAAGTGAGACATCATTACAGCCTGCTGAACTATCTCCTGAGCTTCCATAGTTACCTCAGTCAAGAATCATGGAATCCTTGATGACCTCCAATCCATGCTCAACCAAGGTCCCCTGGATCTCCTGGAGCTTTGGGTGATGCATGAGAGGATCCTTCTGCTCTCTCAATACAATGGAACCCGTGCTGGATGCCTGAATATGCTCGGGGACATCTGTCTCGAGAGTTGCACCACAGTTGGAACAGTGGATGGCCTTAATCAGGGAGTTTGTGCCTACGCTGATGCCGTGCGGGATGATCCTACATCTGCTATGCATTTGTCGGGCTTGGGTGGTGCTCTTTATCACCGCTTTGAACAGCTCGGCAATGTGGTGGATATCAACCAGGGCAGAGATATATGTGCAATGGCTGTCAAAATGACTCCAGATGATGACCCTAGTATGGCTTTACGATTGACCACACTTGGAGGTTGTCTGTTCCAGTGCTTTGAGCAGCTTGGTAACCTCATTGATCTCAATGAGTCAGTCTCCACATTCAAGGCCGCTGTCAACCTGACTCCAGAAGGCCACCCAGACATGCCTTACCGGCTCAGCAATCTTGGAAATTCCTTGCTCCGTCGCTTTGGGTGGCTTGGCGAGCTCAATGATCTGAATGAGTCTGTTTTCAAGTTCCAAACTGCTGTCAGCCTCACTCCAGAGGGCCACCCAGGGATTCCTTCACTGCTCAGCAATCTTGGCAACTCCCTGCTCAGTCGCTTTGAACGATTGGGGGACCTCCCCGATCTCAATGAGTCTGTGTCCAAGTTCAAGGCTGCTGTCAGCCTGACTCCAGAGGGCCACCCAGACATGCCTTCACGGTTAAATAACTTTGGAAATTCATTAATCAGTCGCTTTGGGTTGCTTGGCGACCTCAATGATCTCAATGAGTCTGTTGATATGTTTGATACTGCTGTCACCCTCACTCCAGAGGGCCACCCAAAGATGCCTTCATGGCTGAATAATCTTGGCAATTCCCTGTTCAGGCGCTTTGAGCGGCTTGGCAATCTGATGGATCTGAATGACTCTGTTGCGATGCTTGATACTGCTGTCACCCTCACTCCAGAGGGCCACCCAGAGATGCCTTCACAGCTGAACAATCTTGGCAATCCCCTGCTCAGGCGCTTTGACCAGCTTGGTGATCTTGCTGATCTGAATGAGGCTGTTTCCACATTCAAGGCTGCTGTCAGCCTGACTCCAGAAGGCCACCCAGACATGCCTTCACGGTTAAATAACTTTGGAAATTCCTTGCTCAGGCGCTTTGACCGGCTTGATGCTCTCACTGATCTGAATGAGTCTGTGTCCACATTCAGGGCTGCTGTCAGCCTAACTCCAGAAGGCCAACCAGACACGCCTTCACAGCTAAATAACTTTGGAAAGGCCTTGCTCAACCGCTTTGAGCGGCTTGGTGATGTCACTGATCTGAACGAGTCTGTGTCCACATTCAGGGCTGCTGTCAGCCTAACTCCAGAAGTCCACCCAAACAAGCCTTTATTCCTGAAAAATCTTGGCAATTCACTGCTTAGGTGTTTTGACCGGCTTGGTGATCTCACTGATCTCAATGAGTCAGTGTCCACATTCAGGGATACTATCACCCTCACTCCAGAGGGCCACCCAGACATGCCTTCACAGCTAAATCACCTTGGAAATTCCTTGCTCAGTCGCTTTGAACGATTTGGGGACCTCACCGATCTCAATGAGTCTGTTTCCAAATTCAAGACTGCTCTCACCCTCACTCCAGAGGGCCACCCAGACAAGCCTTCAGGGCTGAGCAATCTTGGCCATTCCCTGCGCTGTCGGTTTGAGCGACTTGGTGACCTCACTGATCTCAATGAGTCTGTGTCCAAGTTTGAGACTGCTGTCGCCCTCACTCCAGAGGGCCACCCAGAGATCCCTTCAGGGCTGAACAATCTCGGCAGTTCCCTGCTCAGGCGCTTTGAGGAGCTTGGAGATCCCACTGATTTGAATGAGTCACTGTCCAAATTTAAGGTTGCTGTCAGCCTGACTCCAGAGGGCCACCCAGACAAGCGTTCACAGCTCAACAATCTTGGCAATTCCTTGAGACGTCGATTTCAGCAGCTTGGTGATGTCACCGATCTCAATGAGTCTATGTCAGCATTCAAGGCCACTGTCAGCCTCACTCCAGAGGGCCACCCAGCCATGTCTTCATGCCTGATCAATCTCGGACATTGTCTACATGACCGCTTCAACAGGCTTAAGGACCCTCGTGATTGCGAGGATATGCTGATTCAATACAGATCTGCTGCCTCCTCTCTCACTGGTTCAGCTCAGACAAGATTTCATGCTTCGAGACTATGGGCACACTATGCCCACAGTTACAAGCACCCATCCCTCCTCCATGCATACACCACAGCTGTTGACCTGGTGCCCAAGGTCGCTTGGCTTGGGCTGTCTATAAGTGACCGACATCACCAGCTGTTGGAGGCAGGCACACTTGTGAGAGAAGCTGCCTCAGCAGCAATCAATGCCCAGGAATACAGCAAAGCAGTGGAGTGGCTTGAACAAGGCCGCTCAGTTATTTGGGGTCAGGTTCTCAATCTGCGTACTCCAGTAGATGACCTCCAGGTGCTCCATCCCAAGCTTGCAGCTGAACTTGTCTCCATTTCCAACCTGTTGGAGTCATCTGGGACACGGAGTGGTATAGAGGTAGCTGGCTTCAGGCCTTCACAATCACTTCAGGCTACAGCACAGCAATATCATGATCTTGCTACTCGAAGGGATGAACTTCTCCAGGAGATCCGAGGGTTGGCTGGGTTCGGGCGGTTCCTATTGCCAAAGCTAATTTCTGAGCTCTCTCAGGCTGCGAAAATGGGCCCTGTTGTCCTGTTGAACACCAGCAGCTATCACTCTGATGCACTAATCCTCATTCCCAGTCTTGGGGATGAAGTTATGCATGTCCCACTCCCTGAATTCACACTGGAGCAGGCACAGCATTTGACTGAAGCCCTGGGATCTCTGGTGAGAGGAGCTGCCCACAGTAATAGGTTGGATGCTCGCCGTGAGGGGGAGTTGCTTCCAGATGAAGAGTTTTCCCGGATTCTCTCAGTGCTCTGGATGAAGATTGTCAAGCCTGTCCTTGATGGGCTTGCCCTTGCGGTAAGATTTTTTCACCATTCTGAGTAATTAAGTGTCTCAGGCCTACTATAGAACCCCTCATATGAGGCTCCAGGACGCATATGGTGGTGTCCCACCGGGCCACTTGCCTTCCTCCCCATCCACGCAGCAGGCCTCTATGGCCAAGGGGAAGTCTTGGGCTCCAAATTGTCTGACTTTCTCATTTCATCCTACACCCCATCGTTGTCTGCTTTAATCGAAGGCTTGCGTGCCAAAAAGGAGTCACAGGAACGACTCCAGCTCCTTGCTGTTGCCTAACCATCTGCATTTGGACAGAGCCACATTCCTGGAACCATGAAGGAAATTGCCTCCATTGACCAACTTGCCCAAGGAGTAATCCCTGTTCTGCATTTGGAGCAGGACATGGCAACTGTTGAAAATGTTCAGAATGGCATGAGGACCTCTCGCTGGGCACACTTTGCATGTCACGGACTGCAGGATATTTTCAATCCAACAAATAGTGCCCTGCTCCTCGCTGGAGATGCAAAGCTGACACTCTCAGACATTATCCAGCTGCAGCTCCCACATGCTGATCTAGCATTCCTGTCTGCATGCCAAACTGCCACTGGATCTAAAACTCTTGAGGATGAATCGGTTCATCTGACAGCAGGCATGTTGTTAGCTGGATATCGCGGTGTCATTGGGACAATGTGGTCCATGATGGACGATGATGGGCCACGAGTCGCAAGTGATGTTTATACTCACCTCTTCAAAACATCACCACCCGACTCAATGAGGGCAGCGGAAGCACTTCATCTTGCCGTGCAGAAACTCAGGGACTCGGACCGTGCTGGAGGAACAAAATCATTTTCACGCTGGGTGCCATTCATACATGTTGGGGTTTAATCTGGGTGGTATGGAGAGGATAGGTAGTATGTACATACACTCTGTCCTATTTCTTGGTCAGGTTTCAATTTCACATTTACACCATGGAGCTTATGTCTGGTGGGGGGACACCATAAGTTATTGGGGCAGATTCCCCATGGACACAAATGTTGGATTTCTTTTCATTTGCGGTTTAATTCCGCGCTTCATGAGTCCAGGCCTGTTTACAAAGACGGGGTGATTGCCACAGTCTACGAAGGCTTTCAGAACCAGCTTTCATGTAGTGCTCAGTGTAACAAATGCCTTAAGGAGGGATCAAAGCCAACACCCCCTGGAATATTATCACAATGGGCAATCACTATTATCCATGATGAGAATACTTTTTTCTACCTCGCCAAGTGTCCTTGGACAGAGCCCTTCCTCTTCTGGTAAAGCAAACGTAAAGGGACAAAGGAAGAATGTTTTCGGGAGGAATCAAACCTCCTTCGCCCCTGTCCGACTTTGGTTCCCAAAAGCAGTCGGGGCGATCACTAGGATCTTTGAAGGGTTGTCTTAGGTATTGCATGCCCTGAGTACCCCTGAGTGTACACATTGCCCCCTCCTCTGTTTGAAAAACGCGCCAAGAGTAATTTAATGCCAACTTGAAGTCGACGAGAAATGGGGGAATGGTGAATGCATTTATTTCCTTCCCAGGACGGCATTTTGACAACAAAAAAAGCATAGCGGGGGCACGATGTCTTCCGGAGGAATCCGACTTCTTGCTCTGCACTTGATCTGTACACGAAGGCTTCCTTGGGGTGTCTCTCCCAAGGTTATATTTCACTGAAAGGAGACCTGGCTCCGAAGAAAAAGAAGAGATCAAGTATTTTTCCCTGATGCCTTCAGAAGGGATCGTACCTTCAGCTCCTCATTTAAGTAACAAATACCGCCACTAGAAATTCGAGGTGGAAACGAGAGCGGAGGACGACATGAAGCTGGAGGGAAAAGTCCACACCTCAGACACATGAGCTCAAGCTTCTACCTTGCCCAGTAGGCTTGGAATGACACCTGCCTCTGACTTTACAAAAAGCATCGGGAGATTCTGGAATGCCTTTGCCTTTGGGGGAATCAAACCTCCCGCTCCCCGCTTAAAGCTCCTAGTATGACGAGATCAAACAGAGACGAGGTGATCACCATGATGTACGAAGGCTGTCCTGGTACCATCAGCCCCTCGGTAAGTGTGTTGGGAGTGCCTCAATTTGGTAGTAAAAACAGTATGCTGAAGAAATAATGCCTTGGGGAGAACCGAGCTGAGGTGACCAACATGATCTATGAAGGCTCTCCCGGTCTGTTCTGTTCTTGCGTGTGAAGTAGCCCTCGGATGGCAACGGAACGCTGGCGCTTCCATGCCTTCGGGAGGAATCTCCATTTGGAGGTCTGGTTCAGAGAGTCAATGGACCACCATGATCTACAAAGGCTGACCTACTGCTCACAAGGAAAGCTCTACAAGTGGAAGGGTGAGAGCAATAAGATGAAAGGAATACTTAGCTAAATTCCACAAAACTCAGGGTCATGCGGCGCAAAATCAAAGTAAATGGGGTGGATTGTCGCGGTATGAGGGAGAGGTGAAGAAGTTTACATAAGGTGAGAATGATCGGGAACGAGCGAGATGTATGTAAACCCATCAACCGCTGCAAATCCTTCAGTGTAACACAGACCGGGAGGTGCACAAAGATGTATAGGGAGAACACTGCCCCGCTCAGTGCTGACATTGGGTGCCCAGTCCAAGTTGTACTCAATCCTTGGCACAGTCCGAGCAAGTGCGACGTCCAGATCAACGGTGATGTCCGGATTGCTAAGAGGAAGTGGGTATGGTGCAATAGTCCAGAGGACAGCAGGAGAGTGAAGAGGTACTAAAATGTGATAAGTAATATAATTATGGATTTGACCGACTTTCAGCGTGCAATGTCCAATAGGATGGAGAATAACTGGGTTGGGGGTGGAATGTCGAAAAACTTGGATATGTAGTTGTAACTGGAATCAGAGAGGCTGGGAGCAGAAGAAACATGTTCAAGAATAGAATGGGCAAGAAACACGTGCTTAAAGAATAGAATAAATCAAAGACGCGCCGTGTTGTATTATTTGCTCAGCACGTGCAATTGGCCTCAGTCGCGAAGGGGATGAGTGGGGGGAGTCGCGCTTAAACACCGGGCTCCGCCTACGTCTACACATTGCCATGGTCGGCGGGCGACCCCACCTTGATGCAGCGAGCAGCAAAAGTTGCCCTGCAACTCGTCAAACAGTGATTTTGGGGGATGAAATTACATTGTGTACACACCGTATGTCTGTGAATTGTATGGTGTGCACTTGCTGCCCTCTGGATGAATATAAAGCTACTATAAATGACTCCACTAAATATTTGGAGGGGTACTTTCTCATGCAGCAGAAGATCTCATTCAAAACATCGAAATCTTCAATCTGGTCCATTACAGTGGTACTATCAAGGGGATTCGGATTTGCGAAATCCGCACTACACCCCGAATTTTATTTTTCAGAGGGTCGGGCGACCCCTCCCCCCCTTCTATGATGTAATCTCACCTTTTTGGGACGCATCAAAGTTCCCACGATGTCCGGCATTCGTTGCCGCTGTCGTTTCTCATCTGCGTCGAGACCGTCGTACAACTGGTACATCTGTAAGTACCTCTCGAACAAATACCCCAATGACAATTTGGGACTCATAGTCATCTCCTATATTCTGAATGACATCTTAGTGAAGCCATATATACTCTGGACCATGTGTGTATGCACTCCAGTTCAACAGTTTCAGGTTCAGCCACCACTAATTGGGCCGCAGGGAAACAATGTAGGTCTGCATTAGGGTCGTTCAGAGTAGCCCATTTCGCGCTCATTTCGACTTCATTTTGATCTCATTTTGTTTCTATTTCACACTGCCCGAACTGGCCGAATCCGACCCGAATCAAAATGGGTGCAGGCCTCATTTCGGCATCTATTCCGCATATCAATCAGAGTTTGAACACGAATCCGGAATCGTGACGACCGTTTCTAGGGCCTCGTCATTCTCTTGTCCGCTATGACCACGAAGGCCGCTCTCGAGGCCAAGCTCAAGGCCCTGAGGAACGGCAAAAGCAAGGCCGGCACGAAGGCACATGGAATAGAGACGTAGATTGAGCAGATTATGCTCGTCTCGCAAGGGCAGTACTAGTTAAAGAAATATTGTTTTACGGACCCGTTACGGACGCTAAGAAGTAAATGATCTTGCTCGGACGTCCACAGTCTGCGGAGGTGGGCGCAATTAGATGCTGCAGGCTTACTGACTGTACGGTTCAGTGCTGCAACAGTTGTATTGGCGACGGTTGAGCAGTCGCATTAAGCCTGCGGCTGAACGGTAACGTTACTGTGCTAAGGTGGTGGGGACTAAACAATCGCCGACAAGGCAAACCGCGGCCGTTTGATGGCTGCGCATAGGGTCGTTCAGAGTAGCCCATTTCTCCCCATTTCTACTTCATTTCGATCTCATTTCGTTTCTATTTCACAAGTCCAGAACTCGAAATGAGATTCAACTTTGATCATGAGGGCGAAATGAGCCTCAAATGAGATTTCGGCACAAACGGCAAGCTCGACATGCGCAGCCATCAAACGGCCGCGGTTTGCCTTGTCGGCGATTGTTTAGTCCCCGCCACCTTAGCACAGTAACGTTACCGTTCAGCCGCAGGCTTAATGCGACTGCTCAACCGTTGCCAATACAACTGTTGCAGCACTGAACCGTACAGTCAGTAAGCCCGCAGCATCTAATTGCGCCCACCTCCGCAGACTGTGGACGTCCGAGCAAGATCATTTACTTCTTAGTGTCCGCAACGGGTCCGTAAAACAATATTTCTTTAACTAGTACTGCCCTTGCGAGACGAGCATAATCTGCTCAATCTATGTCTCTATTCTATGTGCCTTCATCTGGAAACGCGTTCTGGCAGGATAGACATGGCATCTCCCAGCTAGACGTACATCTTCTCACAGAGACCAATCTAGACGGATAGACGGCAATAGACACGATCACGTTGCCATAGACATCCGTTAGACACGGCTAGAGATCGTGCTCGCGTGGGTCCGACATCAATAGCATTCAGATGCTGATTCCGCCCCATCCGGCTGTCTTAATGTGCCACTGTCGACATCCTGAGTTGCCAAGAATACATTTTGGATTCCTAAGTAACGTACCAAGTACCGCTGGCATTTTTGCAAGTCAAATTTCAAGTGTGTCCATGCGAGAATTTAAGAGACCGCTCGGTAGTCATAAATATTCAAAAATTACTAGATACAATTGCGCTGGCCGAGTTTTGCCATACAGAATGTATGCACGTCGAGGTGAGGATTAAAATAAAAAGACGGTCACAGCTCGGTCACGGCTTCAGAGGTCCACTTACGATCCGTCGTGCCAGCCCCGCTGCGAGGAACCAAAAAACAATTGCGGGCGATTCGGTCCAATTCAATTAGCTCCGCATATGGCCGCTGCTGCCGAGGGGAGCGACGGACAACGAATAAATCGCTGTTTGCCTCGGGACGTGAGAACGGCGTGAACCATTCAACATATGCCAGAGGTTTAGCCGTGTTGAAGGGGGCTGGATAGTACGACGGGAATTTGAAGAGGACGCGCACCTGCGCGACGCGAAGGCCCTCAAGCGCCGTCCCATCAGTGACAGCGTTGGCCTCGCCCGTGCGCACAAGCGCGAAGTCTTGATATGCGCGCTCACCATGCTGCCGAGTGTTTGGGACGGCAGCCACAGGCGGCGAAGCGCTGAAACGGTGCACCAAAGTATAGGCTGAAATGCAGTAAGGTCCTCAGATAGATGCCAACGAACAGCAACACACTAAGTCACTACCACACACTACACACACAACACACAACCAATACGAAGTGCGAGATAATTGAGTTCGGGTCACCCTGCAGTATACAGGTAAGATGGAACTTCGTGGGACGGGATCAACTCAAAGAAGGATCGATAGAACCCCTAGGAGCCTACAGTAGTTTGAAAACCACTAAAGGTGCACAGCTCTGACACAAGGTATCGGAGTTTAGGTAGATGAAAGCTTGCTCTGGGAACCACAGTAGGTTCGCGAACTGTGCGCAGCTACGACCAGCCTACTAAACGGGGCTGATTCCAATAGCGGACACGACTACGACCGTTCTACTAAGGCGGGAACGATTCCAATAGCCCAACTAACGAACTACGACCGGCCTACTATGCGTGGACGATTCCAATAGAACACTAGCCTGCCTCGTGCAACTTAACAGAGGACTTTCGCGAACTCGCCGTGACCCTCCACGAGACGAGGTTGAAGTGATTGGCTTAGATGATCCTTTAAAGCTTATGGAGCCAACAAAATCAAAGCTTCTGTATTAATGAATCTACACAAGAGAAATGTTTTATATCACAAATCTCCGCACAGATACAGAGGACACCAACGCCTTTGACAGGTGGCTTCAACTTCCGTCTAAGCGCAACCAAGGGGGCAAGGATGAACTAGAAATCCATCTAGAAACACCGAGGGTGAGCTCCTGTAAGGCGGGTTCTACGTGGTCTTTTATATGTTTTCGATAAATACATGACAGATGACTATGAATAAGAAAGAATAAGAGAAAATGAGTAAACTGAGAGCTTCGGAACAGAATAGGAATAGTGACGCGGCCTTCTGGCGGTGGTACCGGCATCTGACAGTCATCAGAAATGACTTCGCGAACCGTTTCAGGTATATTTGAAATGTTTCAGTACAGGCCGAAGGGTTTCGCGACCTGGCCTGCCGCCTTGGCGTACACGTCCCACATCGGCATGGTTGATAATCCACTGCTATGTGTCTGCCCTGCTCTCGTAAGAGCAGTAAATAGTCCGTTCAGCCGTTCGCGAACGTGAGGCCCTTCGGCTTCGGCTCAAGAATACTCCAATCACCAATATGCTTCCGCTTTGGCAGTATTTGGTCCTCACGACCGCATCGCGATCATCACATGTGGTCCCCTAGACCCAGGGCTGACTACTGCTTGAACCAACTCTGGCCAGGCACCAATAGTCAGAGGTTCGCGAACATTAAACATGGTTCACGAACTCGCTCCTTTGCCCTTTCAGTCATAAGTCCACTGAAAGTGAGGTTCGCGAATATTAATGTTCATTCGCGAACTCGTTCTGAAGCCCTTCCACATGGAAGTGGGGTTCGCGAACTGTTCCCTGCCCTTGTCTGGTGCAGTACAATCCACGAAGGGTGTCAAGGCTTTCATTATATCTCCTGGGTATGGTATCTAGCCTGCAGGGCAAGCTGTTTCCCGGATCACAGGAAACAACTCTGTCTGACGGAGTTCGCGAACACTTCTAGGATCATGAAGCGGATCCCCCATGTTTATAAGGACCGCGCTTCTATGTCTCCTCAGTGCGTGCTAACCCCTCTAGCATCATTAATACACAGTCGGCAGTTCGGAGCTCACTCCGGCTCTAATTGTATACCACCGAACAGAGGTTCTTAGAATAGTGCTAAGAATCGCGAAAATGCGTGATTACACGGGTGGTTCAAAACCAGTCGTATCAGCGCGTACAACATTGCGCCGCTTGAGATCACTGACTTGAGGAATTGAAGGCAAGGTGATCGTTATCCGCTTGTAAAGATCAAAGCGGTCGAAAGGTTGAGGGATATAATGGGAGGCGTGTTTCCGGAGGAATGTTGCGACGGCAGGGAGGAATTGCTGGGCATCAATGCCAGCTTCGTCTGTTATGAATGACACCGGGATCTTGCGGAGCTCGGTTGGGTGTGTTTTTGCGATTTTATATGTTATGGCAGGGAGTACGACAGCGGGGAGTGCGGCGGCGGGGAGTGCGGCGGGGCCAGAAACAGGCTCGGGAGATGCAACTATCCGGGTGATCTCTGCAGCCTCAGTGTTCGCTGGAGGGGTAAGCAGAAGAGGAGCAATTGTCGAGTAGGGCTTAACACCGAGGCTGTCCTTGCACCAAGCAAGATATGCCGTGAACCTGTCAACGGCTTCCTGTCTCTGCAACCACAGCGTCATCTGGGCAATGTAATCCTTCTTGTTACTCGCCCGATAGCCTGCCTTGGCATAGTCAATGTGGAGCCGTTCTGGGGCCTCAGTATTGAAGCCGTTGGCGCTGCCGAAGAGTCGAAGCATAGGTGAGTAATGCTCCATTGAATGAATCTTGGGTATATTGAAGTGCGGGCTCGCGCATGCTCCAAGCTCTATGAATATTTGCTTGTTCTCGTGGAATGCGTCCAGCGCGTTGTCAATCGCAGTCAAGGATCGCGTCGTGTGCGACTCGAGCGAAGAGAGGGAAATGAAATCAATCACGGCGGTGGCCGTCTTGATGACAGCAGGCTTAGCGTGGCCCGCCATTAGACCGGCGAACACCTTCTCCATTTCCTTGTGCTCGCCACCAGTCCACTGTGAAACCATCGATATCCCGTGCTTGAAGTGTCGGACGTCGGGATGTGAGGGCATGGACTTGAATCTCGCGTCCATTTCCTTCTCCCCGAGGACCGCCGTGCACCATGAAACAAGGTGGTCCTTGAATGCGCCTTTATGGAGCTGGTGCAATATATCTGGCGTAAATGCCTCGAAGATGTCGGTGTGGGGAAGGCCAGCCCAAAATGGCTCAACTGGGCGCAGCCCGAGCGTCGCGAACTCGTGCTTGAATTGTGCGTCCTTGTGTTCTCTTTCATATTGATTGATGTAGCTCAGAGTCTCGTCCACATCCCGCTTAGGGTGCGGAGCATGATTGCCTCGCTCTGTTGGAAGGACCTTGCAAATCGGGCACCGATTCTCCATGCAACACGCTATCAAGCACTGCTCGGGATAATCGGCGACGTAGGCAGCCAGAATGGGGTGTACGTTGCGGAGCATGCCATCCGCGCACGTCATCTGGACTCCGTTTATGCCCGCCTCAGCGAGCGACTGCAGGATCATACCCATACAGTAGTGGAATAGCCGGTACTTGGCGACGGACCGACTCGCGTCACTGAAGCAGTCGAGCTTCGGAGTGGGAAGATATCCCAGGAGGATGGTCGCGTGGGATGAGGCCTTGCGTCTCATGTCCTTCGTGATGTTGCCGATGGTAATATACACCGGCCACGCTGTCTTGTCGCCTCTTTGCTGACTGAGACGTGTTTTATCAGACGAGAGGATTATCGGTGCGCATGTCGAGCCGTCGGGCAGTCGGGTCTGAACACAGTGCACAGGTTAGTCTATATTACAACCGTCCAGCTTTTGATCTCACCTGCATTTTCCACCACCAACCTGCAGACGACATCTCACTGAAGATCTCATGGGTCCCTTCGGCGTCGACAAACAACCGTGTCCGGGCATAATCCATCACAGCCCGAAAGGCCGGATTGCCTATCAACTCCTTCATGCATTCAACAGGATCCCGAAACCAAAGCTCTGCTGTCTCAGTGCTAAACTCCCCATTATCGTCGCGAAGATCGCCGACAAGTGGTACGTGTTCAATGTTCCATTTGGCGCCAATGGGCAGGCTGTCAATATTCTCTAGGAAGGTCCGCTTCTTGTCGAAGGAAGGTCGGACGCGATCCGCGATCTGGAATAATTGTCAGTATTCAAACACTCGCGCAACGACAAAGACCACTCACAATGGGCAACTTCAAGAAGGCTTCCGTCTGATTGTGCCCTACGTTCTTTATCAACCACTTCGCCAATTCCCACTCCTCCTCGTCTGCAAACGGTCCGAGCACTTCGCACCCGGTCAATATCTGGTCATCCCGGATGTGCTCGAATGCGGTCTTGGAAGGACCATATGTGGCACCAGCCCGACGTTCAGGCGGGAATGGCTCCTCGTAGCAATCCCCCCCCTCACCCTCGTCATTTGCATGCGCTGCGGCAACTGGGTGCACCACCGGCGGCGCGGGCCTCGGGTCTTGCGCATCGACGTCAAGGACTTCAAAATGAGACGCCGCAATGGGCTCGGAATCTACATCCATAAAATCGTCGCCTCCCATTGGTGCTTCAGCAGGCTCCGGAACGGCAGTAGGAGCAGAGTGCTGTGAGTGCGAACGCCGCCGATGGCGGCGCTCAAGTGATTGTGTGATATCCTCATCGCGTTTTCTTTTACAGGCAGGTGCATGTGCTTGGTGTCTAGTGAGAGCATCCTCGTCGGCGTGGGGGATTTTACAGTACTGGCACTGGATGATGGGCATATCGGTGAGCGGAGGGGCGGCGGTACTACGGTCTCTATTCGCCGGCCACCACATTCGGCCGCGCCATCTTGCAAATAGATTTCAGATTCTGATGGTTTCCGAGTCATAAAAGAAACACGCGGTGCACCATCTTTTTTTTTTCCACCCACATTCGTTTCATCCTTTTACCACTTAGTACCCCTTCATTTTTCTCTCTCTCAAGATGTCCACCGAGGACTTTACTTCCAATAACGAGGACCCCACTCACTCCGCGGCTGGCCATGGACTCCGCAGCCGTGCCCCAACGGCAGCGAGTATCCAGTACCGTCAGTTTCCTTGACTTGGAGAGCGAGAGCATAGCTGATTTCTTGGACTAGAGGAGGACCTGGACAAGAGGACGGCCAGTTGAGCTCGCCGCCGTCAGGCACCTGCTGAATTGGACGCTGGACTTACATCCTTCGCCGGTGCTCACAACCCTCAAACACCCGCCCACGCCAGCCTCAACTCCTCGCTCGCGGACACCTTTGGCAACGGTCCTCAGCACGCACCACCAGCTCATCGCTTTACTCAAATGTACCCTCCCGCTTACCCTCTTACTCCTGACCAGTCTCTACATCGATCTCAAGACCAAAACCGGTACTACCACGCTCCGCCGGTCGGCAGCAGCCCCAACCCTTTCCAGTCCACGAACATGGCACCGGCGATGTCGAACCCAAGTGACTGGGATCGCGCGTTGACCAATAATGAGCTTTTTGCGCTCCCGCCCGGTAAGCGCGAGATCATCCTTTGTATCGATAATTTCTCACATATTTGTATCGTAGGTGGAGCCGTCCCATCTGAGGGCACGGCTCTGCCATATACATTCAATCCCGAGGAGGAAGATGAAATGTTCGGGGATCCGGATGCGGATTTCCCCGATCCTAATGTCCTCCTCGCTGCCGGGAATGTGGGGCCCACTCCCGCTGCTGCGGAGCCTACTGTATGCCTTTTCTCTGGTCCCTGTGGTGTGATTTCATCGTGCATTACAGTTACCTGCGCGAGGTCCTTCTCCCACCGGAAGTGGCACCAATCCTCAGCTCAGCACCCCTCAAAACCTTCGGGTCTTCCCTCGGGCGACGTCCAGCGTAAGTGCTGTTCTTATCTCATGCGTGTTTACTAACTCATCCCTAGATGTCATCTACTTCCGTCGAATTGGCTCCACGCCGTCTCATTCGTCGAGTCTGGCCGAGCACCAGCATATCATCGGGACCAACTCAGTCACCGGCCCCTCAGCCTAGCTCGGCGCGCCTCCCGCTCGTCCGAAGGACCAATATTTTCGGACTAGGGCTCCATGATGACCGTCAGCGCCCACGGCAGTCCCCGCCGATTGTGCAGGCAGTGGACAAGGAGAACGCAGTCCATGTACGTATGTCTATTAAAGCTTCATTTTATATTCTAATCCATCTTGTTCGCATCCAGCGCTTGTCTTCCGATGACGAAGAACCCTCGGCCCCTCCCAAGAAGAAGTCCCACCAGGAACCCGCCGCTCGCAGCATCATCAACGTGGCGGGCGAGCGCATCCCTGTCATCGCCGCCGGTTATACGTACATCCGGTTGAAGGTCATGACTAACGAGTCCAAGACGTGGCTCAATCAGCGCCCGGCTCTCGCCGCATTTTCGCAGGATGCATTCAATTACGGCGCGGACCAGCTGAGGCTGAATCGCCAGGACTATAGTCCCGTGTTGCCTATAGAGCAGGACCTGGTGCGCGCTTCCTGCTATTATTCCAGCCTCCTCACTAATATCATTATAGTTCCGTGAGCGCATCTACGGGACCCGCTGGGACTTCAAGGAGGTCGCTCGTGAGGTCGTCAAAGGCCCGGATGGGTATGACTTTCGTCGATGTGCTAGCAATGCATCGAAGGCGGATCAGGACATTGTTGCGGCCCACAATCGCGCGCTAGTGGCGGTCCTGCTGGACAAGTCTGCCTTCGTTTTCACTGTACGTCTCAATCCCGCAGCATTGCCCGAGCTAATCTTCTTCCTCATTAGGATCCCATGGACCGCACGGTGAAAGGCACGCTTTACGGGCATGCAAGCATTCAAGCCGCCATCAACAAAGCTGCCTTCGATGGTCTCCTTTCCGACGCGATGCAGCAC
This sequence comes from Mycena latifolia, assembly GCA_029289555.1. Lineage (NCBI taxonomy): Eukaryota > Fungi > Basidiomycota > Agaricomycetes > Agaricales > Mycenaceae > Mycena > Mycena latifolia. The sequence goes on along the minus strand of JARJLE010000132.1, from coordinate 155,515 downwards.
CCCGAGTACTTCGACGACACATTACCGGCCACGCACGACCTTGAGGACGACACTCAGCCGCCTCACAAGCCGACATTTTCGCTGGTCCCCATAGCGGGCGTCATCACGGCGGTGCGTTCCATTTTGGCACGGATGTCCCAGCTCATGACACCTGTATATAGATTCGGGCCAGTATCATGGAGTACTCCAGCGGCCATTTCGTGGCCGAGACGTACTCTCGCAAGATATTCAAAGCCCATTTCGAGGCGGAGCTGAAGACCCTCCGCGCATGGCGCGAGTTTACTTCCAGGCCGACGACGATCCAGGGCAACGGACCTGTGCGGACCACGGCGCCGTCATTCTTGGCCCGGACCTTCCAGGAAAACATCTTTGCTATCGGACGGTGTGTGCTCATTTGCCTGTTCTCTGTCCATGCTCATGATGCCTGATTTAGATACTCGGTCCTCAAGGATGTCGTCGCCCCCGTTGTCGCGGTAGCTGTCATGGACGAGTCTGATTTTGCCAACAACCAGTAGACCTATTGGGTGGCAGAGCGGGTCTTTTTTCACGTCGATTTATCCTACATGCGCTCCTGTAGCTGTACATTTCGCCTGCCAATAGATTTTATGGCCCGCCCTCTGCTGTCCGCATTAGGAAAGAAACGGGATCAATATAATGCTGTGCCTGGATGCTCACACCTCAAAATGGATGTGATGGTGCTGATGATGGTGATCGGTCTATCGCTCCACGCGCGTGTCTTGCGCGGTCTATCCGGTCTCCCTTAGAAACCATCTGTCTATGGGTGTCTCTCACAGACGGGAGGCAGTCTTTCGCTCTATGCGGTCTCTCACGTCTCCCGGAGACCTCAGGAGACATCCGTCATTTTCCAGATGTTCGTGCCGGCCTTGCTTTTACCGTTCCTCAGGGCCTTGAGCTTGGCCTCGAGAGCGGCCTTCGTGGTCATAGCGGACAAGAGAATGACGAGGCCCTAGAAACGGTCGTCACGATTCCGGATTCGTGTTCAAACTCCGATTGATATGCGGAATAGATGCCGAAATGAGGCCTGCACCCATTTTGATTCGGGTCGGATTCGGCCAGTTCGGGCAGTGTGAAATAGAAACGAAATGAGATCGAAATGAAGTCGAAATGAGCGCGAAATGGGCTACTCTGAACGACCCTATTGGGTGTAGAAATTCAAATACTGGGTCCTATGCCTCTCCGATTTTCCCAGAATACAGATGAGGCAGACAGATCGTGAGTTGCATATCAAATGTGTCGCAGTAGTGCCGGCCTTGAGCCTTGGCACAGGGCTACAGGGTCAAATGCGTGGTCTACCTTGTGGTTTCTAACTGATTTTATCTGAACTCTGTTCTCTGAGTGTCCCATGGTCCCAAAAGGTTGTCCAAGATGAGATCCAAAAGTAGGTAGGAATTTTTTTTTTTGAGCCCAAGTGACCCCCCCTCCCCCCCTCCTATATAAGGAAATTCCTTATCTTGGAAGCCCCTTGGGTACTATGCAAAATGTGAGGGAGCCATGCCCTGCAAAATCGCAATGGAATTCCAGCCATATAATTTTTGTACGTGTAAAGTACAAATTGCGGCCAGGGTGGCCATCCTTGTCGCAGAGATCAAAATTGTCTCAAAACAGAAAAAAAAAATGGGCCGCGCCCTATGTTCCGCAAGAAGCTGTAATTAAGAGGCGAAGGTGAGATGGAACAAGCATTAGTGGTAGGATTACCGATAAACTTCAAGCTACTTCAATGTCTCCCATATACCCCGCATCCAGCTCATCGCTCTGGATAGGTAACTGGAAAATCGTGAAAGCGGGTGGATTTGGGACGGTAGGGATGTCCTTTTGCTCCCTTTCGACCTTCGCTTTCCAGCCCGGATCGACCATCCACTCGTAAGGTATTTGGCTCGCCCCGGTCGGCGGCGGCGCATTATTCATATTCTTTGGGTGGGCCGAGAAGTGGGTCAGCTTCACCCTCCCGGCTGTTGACTTCTTCTTGTCGGTCTGTGAATCCTCTCGCTCTTGTCTGAGACGATATAACGTTTTCAAATAGGCGTAGAAGCGAAGCAGCTAGACATGCCCCAACTCCGTTAGTGGTATATACCTCACATAGATTTGTCGCCACTTACCTCCTTGCAGCGCTAGACTTTGGGATGTGTTTCCAGTCCGCTCACATTGTCCGTTTTTGCCCGATACTCTTCGTGTTCTGGGTGGGTGAGTTCGCCGCAGTCCGAATGCTCTGATGACATGTAATCAGTTAAAACTAGCTTATCAGCGCCAACTGTCGCTTCCGCGCCGTGGTTCTTGCGCAACTCAGTCACGATGATATCACGCATTACTGCGGCCTTCTGTGATGCACAGTGTGAGTGTAATTCAATCTGCATGATCTACGCTTTCTCACTGACCATATTCGAGCCCGTCATCGCATATTCTCGATCTTGTTGCCGTATTGCTTCTGTTTTGCTTCGTTGGTCTAGATCGTGTACTAGTTGCGCAAGGTGCGAAAGTACGTCTTCACTGTGGAGCAGCTGGAGCTGACCTCGTCTGCGGTAGGATTCCGGTAGATGGATGGGATCTACAGTAGTTAACCGGGAAGCAAAACGCCACGTGGAAGCGAAACACCGCCTTGTTCAGTACATTTGACCACGCCTATGGACACAAATTTTGAAGAGGTTATGCTCCTGGTTCATAAAACTTGTCTCGCGAAAGGAATTAGCCAAAATGCTCATATAACGCTGAGGTAGCACCATTCGGTTTGGGGCATTATTTGGCCACGGGGCCCGCTTTTCCGAGTTCATACCAGCGGTGCCAGAATAATGTCAGGCAGCCAAAAGATGATGTTATTGAGGGTCCTGAGGACGCAGATGAGGTTTATTATTGCCCAACTCGCGAGGTCGAGGGATGTTGAGCCATCTTGCACTGTTTTGAAGTGTTTCGCTTCCACGTTGTTGTGCCAAATTTGGCCTTTGCACAAAACCTCCCCGTTCTCGACGAGAACATCACTTAAATGTATGATTCTTTGAACCACCATGTGGCCCGGAAGGCTTCCTGCGAATTTATGACAAGAAAGGAACATATTAGTATTGGACTGACCAGTGACTCGAATAGAATCACTAGAGTCAGAGAGAAGATCATCCGCAGTCAGAGAGAAGATCAGTATGATCCATTCTGACAGTAGTTGGACAGTAGAAGAGGAGAGCAGACTGGATGCCTCTTACTCGGATCCCGGTAATGCCTCGGACCGGACCAATTAGTCGTGAATTAGTCATCGAGTCGCAAAGATCAGTTGAACCCTTCGCCGCCCAATGTGAGCTAACGGGTATTGTTTAACATATTGCGTGCATTTACCGTCGTGATAGACTAGCCTTTATATTTCAGCAACCAGTAGAATTCTCGTAGACTGTTTCCAGTTGGAGATTCATTTATGCATCTACGACATCACAGTTCAACTTGCAACTCCACAATTCCCCCTCAAAATCTGGGCTCAAGAAAATTAGGGACATCTCGGGCACTCTTGCTGATTTAGTTTGACTGAATTCATTGGGCCTCATTGAGCTGTCAGAGTGCAGAAATCGCAGAAGACATTTCGAACTCAGTCATGTGACCTGTCAATCGGGGCTATGAACCTCGAAACTTCGCATAAAATGAGTCTGGGATGTTTCCTACAAATTTTCGACATGTAAAATGTATCGCTGGGTGTCATTCACCGACGAATGGCGCGTCGATTTCGCCTGAATAACCCCCGGAAGAGAAATGACTAATAATCACGTAATAGCCGAGTTAGAGGCATCCAGTCTCCCCTCGTAGATGAGTACTGCGGCATCAGGAAGCCTACAGTGACTCGAAGTATGACTAGGTAGATGACTCGTACTACTAGTATATAGGGACCTCTACTTTTGCGAATGAAACAACTGACTTTTCACCCATCAACAATACCATCAACATTGAGTGATAAGATCAAACCACTTTCCCACACTTTGTGTGATACTTAAGTTCACGAGCCACGCCTACCCCGTGTCTCACAAAGCCAAACATCACCTGCGCCAATAATTAGTGCAGTATTCATCTCATAATCGGCCGCGGACTCTGACCGTTTTGCTTCCCGGTTAAATACTGTATTCAATTCATGAGATGGTGCGCTCGGATAATTATCAAGGACTCATTGCATCCTGACCAATGTACATGCGCTCGCACACCACTTTTGTGCTGTGGTCAATGAATGCCGCATTCACCGGGTCATTCGTCCCTGGTGACGTACCCACGACTTCATCAGGCTGAAGAGGGTGAGGCAATTTTTCGACTGTTTTCTTTGTCGTCTCATCACGATCCCCGATCCCCGGCAGCCCCTTCATGGTCTCATGTACCAGGCCTAAACTCGTAGGTGAGATTGTTTTTTTCGCGGTCATCAAGGACACTACAAGACTCGCCTGAATGTGACTCTTCACCTGGCGTTCCTGTAGACCTTTCTGCCCTTTGTGCTTTCGCTCTTCCTCGTCGCCGGCAGTCGTGGCGTCGAGAGCCTCCTGGGTTAAGGCTAGGGCTGCATGGCTTTCCCCGAGTTGGTGCTCCAGTTCTGATATACGCGTGAGCACCTTCTCGTTGATGTCGTTTCGGATGTGTTCCTCCAGCTTGGCGATCATAGTGGTTTCTGGAATCCGAGGGCCAGGAAGCCTTGGCCCTACTTGCGGGTAAGATAACTAACTACACTGTGAGGAAGAAAAAACCGTCTGACCATCTCGACGTCGGGGTAGAGCTGGAATGATGATTGATCGAAGTGAGTGGGATACCCAGAGTATTGCTGCGAGGTAAAGTCCAGAATTCTGCTCCATGTTGACGGATGGTTCAGGAGATTTTCCAGTGCATTCCAGGCCCCCTGCTGCTCTTCAAATACGTGCACATCGTGCCGCCCTGATCGTCTGAACAAGAGGTAAGAATCTCAACATCGCCACCCGAGATTGTTTTATTGCCGACGCTAATCAGTGCCTTGTTGCCAGCCAATTTGGCGGGTTTCGCATCGGCAATGCGGACTGTGGCGGAGTGGAGGACGGACGGAGTCGGGACATCTAATCTAATCTGTCTGTGTCCACAATCTTATCATCGTGCACCTATCTTCAACCGAAACGACTCGAGATAGCTGGGGAGCATCATTGGATAGCTGGGTGGATTCATTGAGGATATTTTGGATTCTAAACCTATCTGATCCCCAGATAGCTTGCGGGAAAGGGAAGTATCTCTGGACTATCCATACCCAGATAGGCCCAGTATTCGACCTGCAGATAGTTGAAGATCTTCGAGTTATCTCTGGGCTATCTTAGGGTGTGATTATTTGCAGAAAACCCAATGAATCGGATTCTTGGCTGGATCGGTGTGTATCTAATCTCACTCGCAATAAGAACTTAAAAGACAAAGAGGTATACCGAAATCACCTCCGACAATCCCCTGTATCTTTTAGAGAAATGTTTCGAATCTCGACTGGTGCGTTTTGGCTTGAATTCCAGTTGGTTCGTGCATCATTCCCGAATCCCCGCGATCATTGCGCAACTTCGGGGTTATCTCATGGCGCAATCGCATCAGCCGTCGATGAATCGGACCTGGATTGTCCACTTGAACTCCACCACACTGAGCGAGACATGTACACTCTGTGTCGGCGAATAGATTTTTGCATTGAGTTTTCTGTTCGCTGCCTGCCCGGATTAATCGTCCGTTTTTGGCGGGGCCGGGGCTCAACCGGGGCTCTGGGATTTCTTGCCCTTGATACCTTCTGTTTTCTTACCGAATCTAACGCATCTTCGGCTCGAGAAATTTCGATCCGTCGCACTTTTCTGAATTGCGGGGTCTCTACTACTCGAATTCCGAGTTAGAAAGCGATCAGCCGTCCCTGGTTTTCATCGCAAGCCGATATCTGTCGGAGCGAGTCCAGCCAGCGATTCCTTAAAGTTAACTAGAAGATGCGAGCTATAGTGTCTGAATTTGCAGTCGTTAGCTTGATAGGTACTTGCCAACTCAAAAACTCCCCTGGAATTGTTATCCATCGTCTGCGGCGAGATAGTACACCCCGGAATACTAACTACATCCCTACCCTGTCCATCCGCCTACAAGTGCACAGGTAAAATTATATTGACATCTGGTTTAGCTTTGATTTAGTATCTTTCTTCCCTTCCCGGCCTGCATCCAGCTGCTCTTCGCGCTGCACCCAAATTGAGACCACGCGCAACTCAGGCCCTCTCTTCCTGCTGCGCTTAGCCCGAGACTCAGCGACGGCCACGCCCTTGATCAGCAGCGCCGCGCCGTGCGCCGCCTCGAGCGCAACCGTCACGCGCCGCAGGCTCAGCACGCCGTCCACGGGGTCGAATACCAGCACGTCTTGTACGCCGCTCTGCGCGCGTGCGCGCCCAGTGTCCAAGGCTACGGCGACGCGGGGCTCACGGGCGAGCAACGAGTGCGCGGGCGTGCTCGCGGCGGGGGGGTACGAACGCGAGGAGGCACCCCTGCAGCGCGAAGAGCGGCTCCGGGGGGAGTGGCGGTGAGGCGGTCTGCTGGGGGGAGATGTTATTGGTGTACGGGGGCGATGCGCCAGTGTTGCTGAGGGAGCGCTAGCGCTGACGCGGGGATGATGCGCAGCACGTGCAGCGACGGGTGCGCGAGGATGACGAGTGCGTCGTCTATGGGGATATTTGTCAGATTCAGTAGAAGTGAAGGGACGATGTACTGACCACGACAATGAATCTCCGCGCAGCCTCGAAGGCACACGGCGTCCCGATGGCCTTCTCCTGCTCCTTAGCATCGCGTGGTCCACGCGACCCGGGCACAGGTGATGGCGCGCGCGGCGCCCAGACGCCGACGACGCGCCCGCGGGCGAGCGAGTAAATGTACAGAGCGTGAGGGCTCCTGCAAACATAAGTCGGTTACTGCAAGGATAATAAAGATGAAGGACATGAGGAGAAAGACACCGAGGACAGAAAGGGAGTTTACGTCAGAAACATGCGGACGTTCGTACAGTATTCGTCGATGCAATCTTCGTTTGCGTCCCATTGGAAGCCGGCGTTGCCCTCGAAGCGGGAGGCGCTTAGACGCGCGAATTCAGAGAAAAGGCGGCGCCCGCGCACCATACAGCTGGTGAGGCGTCAAGGCGAGCTCGCAAGCACCCTCGGCACGCCGAAGGACGATGCGCCATCCGTCTGCTAGGAGCGTCTGCGGATCCTCCACATCCACATCGCCGACGCCGCAAGCACTGGAATCTCGCTGCAGAGCCCCTCAGCGCCGTGCAGCTCGTACCTGCGCCCCACTCCCCCCCATCGCCCCACTCTCTGCATGCTCGACACGCACATCGCCTGCATCCACACACACGCCCCAATGCGGCGTGGAGAGGAAGATGCGCGTAAAATTAAGAGATGTACGAGAAGAGGTACACGAGCAGCCAGTACCGCTCGCGGAAACTCTACACGCCACGTCACCACGGACCCAGCAGCGCCCCCACTCCCGCGCAGCGACACCGCAGCCCTGCCGCCCGAGGTGCGCACACTCGCAATCAGCGGACGCCGTCAGAATCACCGCGTGAAGCGCGTAGTGGTCACCGCATCCTTGACGCGTCCTAAAAAAGCTCCTCTGCGTCCTCGAGTATCGAGACCGCAGCTACCACGGTCTCCGCAAGGACAACAACGGGCCCCTCCGCGCCCGGCTCGACACCACAGCCCGCGCAGGCTAGTGGGCGTGCCCTGCGCATCGTCGAGCCTGGGCGTTCTCGAGGCCGCCGAGCATCGACACTGTAGACGTCTGTCCTGATGCTGGTACCATATCGTCCACGTCCTGTCGCATCTCCGCGGCCGGGACGACACGATCCTGCAGGCCCCGCTCGACACTCTGCGCCCTGACGCTCCATCGTGTCCTGCAGCCGTCCTGCCGTTCGCGTCTGGCGCTCTACGTGGTCTCAAGAACATCATGCTCCTCCGCGTCATGATGACGAGGCCCTCCAGGACGACACGCTCCTCCCAGCCCACCGCGGACGACACTCTCCGATGCGCCTTCAAGGAGGACACATTCGGCGTCGTCGTTGACGCCACCCGGCAAATCGCCGCGCTCCTCCACCCACTGGAGGACGATGCGCCACCCAAGTATGCAAGCAAGGGAGGCGAGCGCGAGGAAAAGGCAAGGAAATGAAGGAGTGGAGAAAAAAAGGGGGAAAGGACCCGGAGGAGACGACGGGGAAAATACGCGGCAGCCGAAGGCAAGAAAAAACGAAAACGAAGCAGTGGAATGGGAAGAAGGAAGAAAAACAAAAAAAACTCACCGGCCCTGACCCCCGCGTCGTCCCACCTCGCGCCCAAGATCGCGTCTTTCCCGTCTTCATCTGCCTCTCCTTCCCTTCCTTCTCTTCTTTCCGCACCTCCCGCTACACCGGCCGGATATGAATACAGCTGCGACGCAGGTGCCCCCGAGAACGAATAATGAGGCGCCACGGGCGGTGCGTGCATAGAAGCGCGCCGCCCTGCGCCGTACGCGTACACAGACACCGCAGTGCCGTACGTGGCGCGCACGGTGCTAGTGACGGCCCGAGCGCGCGGGGGGGCGGGAGCCTAATAGGAGGAGGGATGTTAGTCAGTATGGGTGTGTGCGGCGGAGAAGAGAGGAGCGAGGGAGGGAACGGGACATAAAGTCGAAAAGGAAAGAAAGGATGCGAAAAACGAGGAAAGACGCGCAGGGACGAAGAGATGAGCGTGCGAAGGGGAGAGATAGGAGGGGAGAGGAAACACGGAAAGAGCAGAAAGCGTGAAGGAGGAAGGGAAGAACGCCCCGAAGGCTGGAAGGGGGATAGAGATATCGGGGAAGGGAGATGAGAGCGCGGATGGGTCGAGCTTCACGTGAGACCGTAGGGGGATACGCGCAGAGCGGGGATTGGCGGGGGGACGGTGATGCGGAGAGGGCGAAAAAAACAGCGCGCCACAGGAATGGAATGAAATGGAGAGCGGGCAAGGCATGGACGCAAGACGGGCACGAGGTACCGGGCGTCCATCCGCGGCATGTCAACGCGAGGAGCGTGACAATGTCGGAATGCGCAGGCACGGGAAGCGAGGAGCGGTTGATCGACGGCGAAGGTTAAGCAGGGCGGGGATGCAAAGACAGGCGGAAAGCGAACAGAAGGCGGAGGCGATACAGCGCGGGGGAAACAAAGAGGAAGGAATGCCAAAGAAAGAGGAGAGAAAGACACGTACCGCGGAGCCTCCGGCATGCGCGTGTGCGCCCCTGCGTCTGCGCGCGGGCTCCTCCACCCGCCCTTCCCGATGTATTGCCTCCTGCCTCTCGACTCTACCCGGCGGGTCCTCAAGGTGCTTTGGAAGAGCTCTTGAAATGCTGGAGACTCCTGATTGATATTAGAGCATATTTGCAGCCCTCTAAAACTCCAAAATCGCCTGTTTGATCCCAAATATGATGGGTGATTGCAGAAATTTGGTGACACCTAATTGGGATCGGCAACGATAAGCGAGCCATAGCCGACCTGAAAAGATGTTCAGAGAATGCAATATAGAGCTGAGAGCATCTGTTTTTGGGGGGAGTACATCTTCTGGAACTCTTCTCTGCATATTCTGCAGGCTGCTAGGCAGTTTTATGCCTCGGACGTGGAACTTGTGTATTCAGACGGCCATCCGGTCACATCAGTCACTGGCGTCGGTTAAAAACGACGAGTGATTGCAGAAATCCGGTGGTCGATTTTGGCGGCTGCAAATATGCTCTATTGGAGGCACAAGACGCAAGGCAGATTCGTCGAGCAAGGTCTTCAGGTTCAAGGTGATGGTGGAAAGAAAGAAGCACTTGGGCCGTGGGAGATTTGATGCGGGGTCAAATTCCCACCATCGCTCGGCAGTCAGCGGAGGTTCGAACCAACAGATTAATATTATTTCAGAGAGCCCCAGTGAACTGCGGTACTGCATCAGACATTTGACAATTTGCTGGGGCCTTTGTTTCAAATTGTTCGACGTCGCACTTTATGCCACATATGGAGCACAAATCAGTATGTTCTCTATCTTTTTTTTTTAAGGGTTGTACCGTTACATAAGGGACGCTGCTCTTCCGAAACGCACACTTTTCGGGCGGGCATCGTGTCAATCCTAACCTAATGGGGTATTTTTCGGGCACACACGGACACCTTGACTCACACTGAGCGCCCCAATGCCCCATGGGTTTCATCGTCATAGAGATATCAAGGTGAACACTTACATCCACTTCATTCTCCACCCAGACCCATATTATTTGATGCCAATTTTCATCGCCGTCACACTTGTTGCCAGAAGTCCGTCCGCTTCTGAGATTGACCCATGAGATGGGAATGGGGAGGCTTAGACGGTGTCATTCAATCTGCTTTGATGGTATACTGTAACATCGATAGCGTTCTCAAGGATCCCTTATTATTATAATTTGCCTTGTTGCACCATTTGAAGAGCCGGATATAATTATGTCCAGTGGGACTTTGGGGCACGTCGTGCGCAATGGCACCATTCAACCACAACAATGATTGCCTTCGATGGTCGAATGACGAATGCCATCGGCCAAACGACTACTTACACGCTTCTGGGCCCTTGACTTAGGGATCCCCACCGTAACCGTAAAATACGGCGTACGGTTACGGCTTTACGGGTCCCGTAACCGTACCGTAAGGCCCTCGGGAGCGCCTCGTACGGTTACGGGTAGTCCCGTACCGTAAACCGTAAGAACCCGTAAATATTACGGCCGTATACGGTACAATACGGACCGTAAATTCACGGGGTCGATTCTTTTGCAGGGGCGGCCGAAAAGCTGATGAGGCGTTGCGCCAAGCTTTCGGCATTCGTCTCTGATTCCCCGCCCTCGACGCGCCGTCCTGCACCTCAGCCACAGAAGCTCGCGCTTCGAGAATATTTCGATGAATTATCCGGCCACCACATCCTCAATGGCTTCTGCATCTGGGGCGGCAGCCAACGCACCAGGTGGTTCAGCAGCACGCTCCGGTACTTGCTCCGGTATATCAATTTTGCGGGGAGGAGGAAGGTGTTGAGCCCGATACTTATTTTGATGCACCCCGCGCCTCTGGCAGTCAGGCCGATCCTGTCCAGTGGTGGTATGCTCGGAAGGCGGAGTATCCACGCCTATATCGGCTCGCCCGTGATATCATGTCGATCCCAGGTATGCTTGCCGCTTTCACGATGTGCGAATGGTTGCTTGAAATTGTCTCAGGCTCCGCTGTGGCGGTGGAGAGGGTTTTCTCCGGCGGGAGAGATACGATCTCGCTGCGCGTGCACGTCTGAAGCCTGAAACTATTCGCAACTACTCGGAGTTTGATGCTGCTTAAACATCACCTTCGTCTGAAGCGCACGGCCCTTGAAGACGCTCATCGGGTCGCCGAAAATGCGTGGATACACTGTTTTACGAATTTTTGCAATTTTTACGGTCGTAATACGGGCGTATAACCGTAAAATCTCCCGTACCGTACCGTAAGAGGCTCTGGCGACAGGTTTACGGTTACGGTTACGGGCCGGTTGGTGCCCGTAAATCACCGTAACTCTTACGGTCGTAACCGTATACGGTACGGTGGGGATCCCTAGCCCTTGTCCCCCCCCCCACAGTCTGCTCCCAACCGTTTGACTGACGAAGCAGAGTGACAGCCTATTGAAATCCCAGTGGAGGAAGCTAGTCCATTGCGATTCAAGGATGGCAAACAGCTAAAATAACTAACCGCAATCGAGGTAGGCACAAAACTAACACCAAAGAAACGAGTCTAAAAATAATTTTTTAGGACTCTAACTCTAATCTGACTCGCACTCCCGAAAAGAGACTACGACAATCTCCCGTCTCTGCTGGAGCAAATGTTCTCCGACTTGTGCGCTTCGTCTCGCATTGGTTCGTACATCAACAAGATCCACACCGTGCGCCTTGAGGACTGTCTCTTGGCGCAATCGGCTCAGGTCGATGAAACGGACCCTCAGGTATGGTGTCTATGTTACCTTCCGCTTACGTGTATAGGTAACGCGCATCCCGATGTCTGCCCTCTCCGTGCTCACTTCCCGCGAACCCTCAATTTATTTGGTGCTGCCTTCATCGAGTTCTGGTTCTCAAAATTGTGTGAAACATGTGGGCACTCCACCTGCGAGCATATTTTTGAATTTGAATTCCTTTCACTGCCTGGCCAGATTACTCATCTAAATGCAAGCATGAAGCTAGGACGTGAGGTTTACAGCTCTTTCCTTGCCCTTTCCTTTGTATCGCCATCCGCGGTGTTGCCTCCACCCTGCTGTTCCTGCGAGTTGCCGCGCGTTCTTGATCTTCAGCTTGTCCCTCATGCTCTATCCTGTGCCCGTGCCTTATTTCCTACCACGCGGCACCCCACTCCGGGGGTCTTGATCCTCCTCCTGCCTCATTACCACGTTGCCGCCCCAAATTCTTACCGTCCCTGACTATCGGCGTGTATTCGGCTCGTACTCTGGCCCACGCCGCGGCACTGCAGGACTCGAGGATTGTCAGCGCTAACTCTAAGGCTCATCATCATCTTAATTCCGCTCAGCCGGCATCCCATTGCCGCCTCAGATTCAGCCCCAAATTCTGACAGCGTCTCTCCGGCTTCTGGAAACATTGAGGCTGTTCTGATCTTCATGTTATCTCCGCGCTGTTTCCAGGAGCGGTTGATGGGATGATTTTCTTGCTGCTTCGGAGACCAAGCATGGGGCCCAGTATGTAAGCGTGTATGTGTTGAACAGCTGGGTGGGGATTTCACTGGCCTCTGGATGTTTACAATGCCGTTCAAAATATAATGTGGTTGTTACACAGCTTCCGTGAGCGCTCTTGGATACGTGCCAACAAGCGCTGAGTTGTTGGACAGATGGTATCAGATCCACATTGTCAGGGGACCCTATTATTGGAGGACATTTTTACAGCATCGCACAGCCGGAGATCCGGAAGAAGCACCACGCTGATACTGCGTGGAGCATAAGATGGATGGACTTCCCTGATTCCTAAATCACATTCCTGTCTCCAACCATCAAAGTAATGTCGAAAATGTAGGTGTCTCAATTCTCACGGAGCACAACTGCTAATTCATGCTGTCTCAACTAGCGTCCACCTTGACAGTAATCGTCTTCTCATCACCTTTGTCTCACGCACTCAATCTTCTCGTGCAGGTATCCGCATCAGCTCTCTGACCAATCCCCATGACGATCTCCCTGCGGACATGCAAATGTTCGCTCAACTTATCATCAACGGGAATATTATCCAGCAAACCATTCCGGTGGAGTCGGAGGCTTCTCACAGCAGTTGGAGCCTAGATTTTGGATGCAATATGTGAGTTCTAGGGCTTTTCTACCAGGAGACTGCCATAACAGCTATTTTCTGTATAGTGCTCCTGACACCTCTATCTTCTTAATCACAATCTTACGCCACAGTAAGACTGCGGGTACAAGACTTCTTGGTTCTGTTGAGATTGAGAGATCAGAAGTTCTTGACTTCATGGAAATGAATCGCCGTACGTGGAGTGCCTGCTTTGTCTGGGGCTGGCTGCTGAGGATGAAAATTTAGCCTTCAAAGTCTTGCTCAATAAAGTAAATACTGATGGCCCTTTAGTCGAACTCAGTCCCAGCTTCTCTGCTTCCAGCGGTTCTTCCACCCCACTATCTGGTCTTGACATGGATGACATTGGGGAAAATCAAAGTGAGATATACTTATATCCGTTGAGCTATTTCTTGAGCTTCCATAGTTGCCTCCGTCAAGAGTCCTGAAATCATTGGTGACCTACAATCCATGCACACCCAAGGTCCCATGGATCCCATGGAGCTTTGGGTGATGCATGAGAGGATCCTTCTGCTCCCTGAAAGCAATGAAACCCGTGCTAGATGCCTGAACATACTGGGGGACATTTGTCGAAAGTGCTACACTAACACTGGAACTGTGGATGCCCTTAACCAGGCAGTCTGTGCCTACACTGATGCAGTGCGGGACGATCCTATGTCTGCCCAGTATTTGTTGGACCTCGGTGACACTCTTCAATGCCGCTTTGAACAGCTCGGCAATTTGACAGATATCAACCAGGGGAGAGACCTATGTGCAGCTGCTGTCAGGATGACTCATGATGGCCATGCACACATGGCTTCATGTTTTGCCAGGCTGGGAATCTGTCTGCTGGGTCGCTTCAAGCAGCTCCATGAGCTCACTGATCTCAATGAGTCGGTGTCCAAGTTAAAGGCTGCTGTCAGCCTCACTCCAGAGGGCCACCCAGACAAAGCTTCCTGGCTGAACAATCTTGGGACTTCCCTGAGCCATCGGTTTCAGCAGCTTGGCAACCTCACTGACCTCAATGAGTCGGTGTCCAAGTTTGAGGCTGCTGTCACCCTCACTCCAGAGGGCCACCCAGCCATGCCTGCACTGCTGAAAGATCTTGGCAATTCACTGCTGAGGCGCTTTGAGCAGCTTGGTGACCTCACTGATCTCAATGAGTCTGTGTCTACATTCAAGGCTGCTGTTAGCCTCATGTCAGAGGACCAGCTAGACAAGCCTTCACAGCTGAACAATCTTGGAAGTTCTTTGCGCCATCGCTTTGAGCAGCTTGGAGACCTGATTGATCTGAATGAGTCTGTGTCAACATTCAAGGCTGCTGTCAGCCTCACTCCAGAAGGCCACCCAGCCAAACCTTCAAGGCTGAACAACCTTGGAAGCTCTTTGAGCCGTCGCTTTGAGCAGCTTGGTGACCTTATTGATCTCAATGAGTCCTTGTCCACATTCAAGGCTGCTGTCAGCATCACTGCAGAGGGCCACCCAGACAAGCCTTCAAGGCTGAACAATCTTGGCAATTCCCTGCGCAGTTGCTTTGAGCGGCTTGGCGACCTCACTGATCTCAATGAATCTGTCTCCACATTCAAGGCTGCAGTCAGCCTCACGCCAGAGGACCACCCAGACATGCCTTCATGGCTGAATGATCTTGGAATTTCCCTGAGCCGTCGCTTTGAGCGACTTGGCAACCTCACTGATCTAAATGAATCCATGTCCACATTTGAGGCTGCTGTCGGTCTCACTCCAGAGAGCCATCCAGACAAGCCTTCATGGCTGAACAATCTTGGCAATTCCCTGCTCAGTCGCTTTGAGCGGCTTGGTGACCTCACTGATCTTAATGAGTCTATGTCCAGATTCAAGGCTGCTATCAGCCTCACTCCAGAGGGCCACCCAGACAAGCCTTCAAGGCTGATAAATCTGGGAAATTCCTTGGTTGTTCACTTTGAGCAGCTTGGCAACCTTACTGATCTCAATGAGGCAGTGTCCAAGTTTGATGCCGCTGTCACCCTCACTCCAGAGGGTCACCCAGCCATGCCTTTACGGCTCAACAATCTTGGAAATTCCCTGCTCACTCGCTTTGAGCAGCTTGGCAACCTCACTGATCTTAATGAATCAATCTCCAAGGTCAAGGCTGCAGTCAGTCTCACTCCAGAGGGTCACCCAGACAAGCCTTCATGGCTGAACAGTCTTGGAGCTGCCCTGCGCAGTCGCTTTGAGCGGTTTGGAGACCTCACTGATCTCAATGAGTCTGTGTCCAAGTTTGAAGCTGCTGTCAGCCTCACTCCAGAGGGCCACCCAGACAAGCAGTTATGGCTGAGCAGTCTTGGAGTTTCCCTGCTCAGTCGCTTTGAACGGCTTGGTGACCTCACCAATCTCAACGAGTCCATGTCCAGATTCAAGGATGCTGTCAGCCTCACTCCAGAGGGCCACCCAGACAAGCCTTCAAGGCTGAACAATCTTGGCAACTCCCTGAGCCATCGCTTTGAGCGGCTTGGTGACCTCACTGATCTCAATGAGTCTGTGTCCACAAAGGAGGCTGCTGTCAGCCTCACTCCAGAGGGCCACCCAGACAAGCCTTCATGGCTGAACAATCTTGGATATTCCTTGCTCACTCGCTTTGAGCAGCTTGGAAACCTCACCGATCTCAATGAATCAATCTCCAATGTTGAGACTGCTGTCAGCCTCACTCCAGAGGGCCACCCAGACAAGCCTTCAAGGCTGAACAATCTTGGAAATTCCTTGCTCACTCGCTTTGAGCAGCTTGGCAACCTCTCTGATCTCAATGAGTCGATGTCCAAGTTTGAGGCTGCTGTCGCCCTCACTCCAGAGGGCCATCCAGACAAGCCTTCATGGCTGAACAATCTCGGAAATTGTCTGCACCACCGCTTCAACAGGCTTAAGGACCCTCGTGATTGTGAGGATATGCTGATTCAATACAGCCATGCTGCCTCCTGCCCAACTGGTACAGCTCATGTCAGATTCCAGGCTTCGACAATGTGGGCACATTATGCCCACATTTACCAACATCCATCACTTCTCCATGCATACACTGCAGCTGTTGAACTTGTGCCCAAAGTGGCTTGGCTTGGCCTGTCCATCAGTGACCGACATCACCAGCTTTTGAAGGCAGGCCAACTTGTGAGAGAAGCTGCCTCATCAGCAATTGATGCCCATGAATACGGCAAAGCAGTGGAGTGGCTTGAACAAGGTCGCTCAGTTATATGGAGTCAGTTTCGCAGCCTGCGTACTCCAGTAGATGACCTGCACATGCTCCATCCCAAGCTTGCAGCTGAACTCATCTCTGTTTCCAGCCTGTTGGAAACATCCAGCACAAGGAATGGGACAGACACAACAGAGATTGGGCCCTCACAATCACTTGAGGCCACTGCGCAGCAATACCATAATCTTGCTGTTCAAAGAGATAAACTTCTCCAGCAGATCCGAGGGTTGGCTGGGTTTGAACAGTTCTTATTGCCAAAGCTAATTTCCGAGCTTTCTCAGGCTGCAAAAATGGGCCCTGTTGTCCTGTTGAACACCAGCAGATATAGTTGTGATGCTCTAATCCTCATTCCTGATCTTGAGGGCGAAATTATTCACATCCCACTCCTTGATTTCACACTGGATCAGGCAGAGGACTTGTCCATAGCCCTGGGCTCTCTGGTGAGAGGTGCTGCACGTGGTGATAGATTGTCTGCTAGCCGTGAGGGGGAGCTGCCTCCAGATAAGGAGTTCTCACGCATTCTCTCAGCACTTTGGATGAAGATTGTCAAGCCTGTCCTCAATGGACTCACCCTTACGGTAAATTTTGTTAATCAGGATCAGTAATTCAGGTTCTTATGCTTAGTATAGAACCCCTCATATGAGGATCCAGGACGTATATGGTGGTGTCCTACTGGGCCACTCACCTTCCTGCCAATCCATGCAGCAGGCCTCTATGGTCAAGGGGAAGTCTTGGGCTCCAAATTGTCTGACTTCCTCATCTCATCCTACACCCCATCGTTGTCTGCTTTGATCGAAGGCTTACGTGCCAAACAGGAGTCACAGGATGGACTCCAGCTCCTTGCCATTGCCCAACCATCTGCACTTGGACAGAACCCAATTCCTGGGACCATGAAGGAAATTGCCTCTATTGAACGACTTGCCCAAGGAGTAATCCCTGTTCTGCGGTTGGAGCATGACATGGCAACCGTGGAAAATGTTCAGAATGGCATGAGGAAATCTCGCTGGGCACATTTTGCATGTCATGGCATACAGGATATTTTCACTCCAACCGACAGTGCCCTCCTCCTTGCTGGAAGTTCAAAGTTGACACTTTCAGACATTATCCAGCTGCAGCTCCCACATGCTGATCTAGCATTCCTGTCTGCATGTCAAACTGCCAGTGGATCCAAAAATTTTCAAGATGAAGCAGTTCATCTCACAGCAGGCATGTTGTTGGTGGGATATTGTGGTGTCATTGGGACAATGTGGTCCATAATGGATGACGATGGGCCACAGGTTGCAAGTGATGTTTATGGCCACCTGTTCAAAACATCACCGCCAAACTCCACAAGGGCGGCAGAGGCACTTCATCTTGCTGTGCGGAAGCTCCGGGACTCGGACCATGCTGGAGGAACGAAATCGTTTTCACACTGGGTGCCATTCATACATGCCGGGGTTTAATCTGGCCCCTGGGTTTATCAAGAGGATAAGTAGTATACATTTAGGCTTCATCTTACCTCTGTTTGGTCAATTTTGAATTTAACATTTGCCATTTTGGAGCACACATCTGGTGGGTGGACACTGTAAGGTATTGGTGCACTTTGCTCAGATATTCCCCATTGAACCGGATGATTCATTTTTTTTTTTTTCATTTGCGGTTTAATTCCTTGCCAAGTATGGCTGCTGAGTTGCCTGCCGGAATTTTTAAAAAAAACACAGATACACCGCGCTATGTCCTCGGGAGGAATTGAGTCTCCACTTCTTTGCTCCACGAGTCCAGGCCTGTTTACGCAAACGGGGTGATTGCTATAATCTACAAAGGCTTTCAAACCCGGCTTTCATGTCGTGCTCAGTACCCTCGGAGTCTGGACATAGACCTCAAATTTTCTGGTAAAAAGTAGTGGCCAACCTTCAAATTGCCTTCGGGACGAATCAAACTCCTTTTGTTGGGTGTGCCTGAAAATAGTGCTTGGAAAGAAATAATAAAAAACGGAGTGGTAGAGCTGAACATACCTTCGGGGGTATTCAAACTTCCATTTCACGTATATACAGACTTTATTGGGTACAGAGACGGGTGTTGAATCCGACTGTTTCAAAAATACATGATAACTCCTCACGCCTTCGGGAGGAATCGAAGCTCCGCCTCCTCCATCAAATCTCAATTGCTGGGCCAGAGAGTCGAGAGGATCCCCCACGAGCGGTGAAGGCCTAGTCACGAAGGTCTTACGAAGGCCTACACCACCATTCGGGAATGTTATCCCCAAAATGTGTGGTTTAAATGTCTTGGAAGTATGTTATGAAATATGTGGGGGAGGTCAGTGAACACACTTAAAAGCCAATTCAATCGAAAATGTCACCAAAATGTCTACACAATGTCAAGCTGATATCCTGAGGAGCCTCATGTGATTCTTTCTCAAAAAATGCTCCAGGGATTGACTATGAAAATATTGCAGGGATGGTCAGGCAATGCAGTATTTTAAAAACATCAGACACAAATGGCAGTGTAGTTACCGAAACGAGGCAAGCACCAGGATCCACGAAGGCTTTCTACGTGCCTTCTGCCCCTCAGTAAGTGCTCAAGCTCAAAGTAGAGCGGTGCGCCTTGTGGGGGAAAGCAGGCGAAGAAGATAGAGGCCCGAAGAACGTGCCAGTTTCGCCCGTGCCGAGATAAATGACGAGAGCGGGAGTATGGGCTATACAGTGTCCAATGAATAGGACCTCGAAAATCCAGACAACATATTGGAGAAAGAATCACTGAAATGGCATGTCTTCCAAAATCATCGAAATGACACAATCTGCCGAACCACGCGAATGGTCCAGAACACGCCAATGTGACACGGTAATGAAAACGCGCGAAATGACCCAGCTATGAAAAACACACGAGATGGTCGCTGATGACCGCTCCCCAAACTTGAAGGCGTCGGTCCGCCCCATGCGGCAATGCACATGCTGCAATCATCGCTTGATGATGGGTGGGCTTATCGCGACTGTCTCTTTTTCTCCCTCGCCATGGATCCTCTGAACAACCTCGGTGGCTGCAAAAGCTCTGAGTGAAAGGCTGGTTGCGGGGCCAAGGAGAAGCTCTCTGGACTGTTCCGTTCAGCTGCACAGGTGTGCGAAGATATAATCGACGAGGCCCGTCTCCACCCGCTCAATTCGGTGCCGTGATCCAAGCCATTCAATCCTGCCGCCAAGGTGCGTGATGCTTGATGTAGAAGCGCCCTCTACTGCTCAGCTTCCTGCAGTCACACATCGAGGGAGATCTGAATCCCCACGACTCGAGCTCCAAAAAGCGCACGCGCAAGAGCGCTAAACAAGCGACCCTGCTCCGATCCCCGATACGGGGATGCAAGCCGGCGCCCCTCCAGGCCCACAGGCATTTGATGTGGTTTGGTTGAGGGTACAAAACCGGTTGCACAAGACAGGTATTGTCGCCCCGGTGCCGACAAGTGAGTCTCCCTGAGTCTCCATGTACGAATTTAACCGTGGGCCTGACGTGCGTGGGAGGCTTTGTGAGTCTCGCGGCGCGGAAATATGTGCTGAGGGTCTACCTCCGCCCACACAGTGCCGCCGCCGACATTGAGCGAGCGGTGCTCACGAAGTTTGCGGACATCTCCGCTGTCGGACAATTCGGATTTCGGCCTGTGAATGTCAGGAAGACGACGTATACGACACAGCGCGGAAAGCAATCTAAGCGTGCCGAGTTTCGACTCCGAGCCTCTCAGTTGCCTTTAGATATGGAGTCGTGGACAAGGTACCGTCTTTCGATGGAGTTCGAGCGGTGTTACTCATTCAGTGATCACGGCAGAAGCAGAGGAGGTGATGAGTGAGTGCATGGATCATTGATGATCATTGGTCTCGCCAAGTACACTGTACAGTCAGCATTGCCAGGACCCAGTCGAAGTGAAGGCCGATTTAAGCTTCGGGTCACTATGTCATTTCAATTGTTTTGACCTCTGTGTTCAAGGAACAAGTCATTTCAACTACTTCTAGTTCTGCGTGCCATCTCAACTTATTTCTGGTGCGTGCCATCTCGCAGTTTGGATGTTGACTGCATGTTATCTGTACATTTCCTGTGGCAAGGTACTGTTTCAAAGCATTTTTTAAGATTGAATGTCATTTCACAGCTTATTGTGTCATTTCGAGGGAATTTTTATTTATTGGACAGTATATGTGCCATACGGGAGAAGAGTGGAAGCCTCGCAGAGATATTTAAGTGTCAGACACACAGGGACCTCTGTTGCAAAATATCAGCTCATTTGAACATACTTGGACCATGCTCGACATCATTTGTCCCAGAAACAGCCTGGAATCCCCTATCATTCAATATAAGGTATTTTTACAAGTTTCTTTCTATCACTAATTGTGTATGAATTAGGCCAGCAAACCTAGCTATGTTTCATCTGAATCTGTCAAGACCGAGTTTGAGGGAATTCTTTGAAAATGTCTAAAACGGGAATTTTTTTGGTCGCGCCTTCGGTGCTGCCAATAGCTGTAACATAGAGCTCACGCAAACAGGGTAAATTCCAGGTACGTGGGTTATGTTGAGAATTTCAGGAAGCCGCTCATATGCAGTTCTGTGGCATTCACGAGAAGAGAAGGAGAAACACAGACACTGCATTCAGCCGGTCTCTAGACCACTGACTGGTCTAGGCGCCTAGGCTGAGTTAAGCAGGCCTAGACGCCCACATGCGTCTAGATCAACCAGCCGACACATGACGAGCCTAGTCTAGGCCCTTAGACCTGACTAGACTGCCAGACCTCGACACACTTCATCTATGTGTCCCGTCCATGTCCCAGCTTCCAAGGATCCAATATGGCACTGTAATTGTTGGTTGGGGGACACGGCCGAGGATTTCCGTAGTAAGGCGGCGTACGCGTGTTCCCAAACATGTGGCAGTTCACCACAAAGAGAGTGATGTTGTTGCGGATGGCAACAAACTGAACAATCAATAATCGTTGCCAGCGGGTCGTATTACGTGCAGCCGTTCAGCGGCCGCGGAACTCCGAACACAAGTACAGTACACTGAAACCAAATGGCAGAGAACGAAGGGCAGGGCATAGACGTGGACATGGCTAGGAAATGAGGCAGAGCTAGACGCGTCGGTCGATGCGAACTCCGCTGGCCTTCCCATCGCTAGTCGACGATTAGTCTAGGCGGTGCCGAGGCGGCTTAGATCACTATGGTCTGGGCCCATAGACATAAATAGATTGACCTCGGCAGACCTCCCGATCGCTAGATCAAGCCGCGTCTAGGGACCGGCTGAACGCAGTGAGAGGGGTGGGACCACAAGGGAACTTTGAAGCGTGGAACGTGTAAGTGGTTGAGCTTGAGTAATACTACTTGGGGGAAACTTGAACTGCCTCGTTGAATGGAAGAGGCAGAGAAAATAAGATAAAGCAAGCTCGATGCCTTCGGGAGGAATTGAATCTCCGCCTCCTGGCTCCAATCGGGAGGTCTGGTTCAGACAGGCCAGGCGATTATCATGATCCACGAAGCTTTTTCAAGTACTTTCCGTACCTTCGTTAATCCCCGTCAATTGAACCCCCTTCTCCCCACGTCATAACTCTGTTCATTGTATCATTATGGTCTACGAAGGCTTGCCAAGTGCCTTCTGCTGCTCAGGAAGTGCGTCAGAAGTAACCAGGCCTCGCTTTGAGAGCGATAAAAAAATTAGCGGGAGAGTGTTAATGCCTTCGGGAGGAATCGAACCTCCTCGCTCAAGTTCAAAACATGAACACATGCGCAGAGTTGAGGTGATCACCACAAGCTATGAAGGCCTCTGTTTTGTTCCTTGCAAATTATGCCCGAGAATGAGCCTTTTTCCCCGAGAGTAAAAAAATCGGAGGACCGCTGCGCCTCCGGGAGGAATCAAACCTCCAGCTTCACATTTACTTTTACCGAACAATTTTTTTGGATCACAGAGGCTGGGTGATCACCGTGATCCATGATGACTTGCCGACTGCCTTGAAAAAAGGAATGGGATGATGAAAGAATGCCTTCGAGAGGAATCGAACCTCCGCATCCTCGCTCACATCCCTGAAGTATGGTTTAGAGAGTCAAGGGGATGATGGGGATCGCCATGATCTACGAAGGCTTACTTACTGCCTTTCGTCCTTCAGTAAGTGTACTTGAAATAGAGCAGTGCGCCTTTCGGGAAAAGAGCAGGCGCGGAGGTTTCACCCGTGCCGAGGTAAAATAACCAGAGCGGAGGACTGCAAGCCTCATAATGTTGAGCTCGCTCCCAAGGACCAGGAGGCCTAGGCTCGAGATTTGTTGTGACAATTCAGGAAGACGTGGTTCCTAAGGCCTGCAGGAAAGGATAAGAGAAAAACACGCAGCTTGGCGCATCATGCCGCGAACCTCCGCCTTCCCGCTCAAAGTCCCGGCTCGGTCCAATGGAGACGGTGATTGACGAAAGCTTGTTCAGTGTTTAGGTACTTCGTCCTCGCCACGCTCTTCAACGACCCTTCGTTCCTCGCGAACTGTGAATTCGTTCATGCATAAACGAGATACATTCGCCGCGATCATCGTGCGCAACTTAGGGGTTAGTTCTCTCATGGCGCAATCACATCAGCCGTCGAAGAATCGGATCTTCCGATATGCTGTCTGCCTGTAGTCCGCCCTTTCCGGGCTCACGCTCCGCGAAAACTGCATTTATTTCAGTGCTGCCCGCACCTTCATCGATACTTAGCTCGAATAATTGCGTGCGAAGTCGGATCTAGCCGAAGCTTCAACTTTTTCTCCATCTGAACTCCACCACACTGAGACATATACACTCCGTATCGGCGAACACATTTTTTGCATTGAAGTTTATGTGCTGTCTGCCCAGATTAATCTTCCATTCCTCGATGTCTGACGGCAGGGCTCCGGGATCTGTGCCACACTGAGCTTTACAGCGGGTTAATACCTTTTTCTCGTTCACGTATCATCGCCCCACCAAATTTCGATCCGTAGTACATTTCTGAATTGCGGTAGTCTCTACTACTCGAATTCCGAGTTAGAGAGCGTTCAGCCATCTCTGATTTTCATCGCAAAGTAATATTATCAGAGACTGGCTATCCGGCCACCTTAGCATTTTTGGCCCCGGGCCAAGGGAGATACTCAAGTAGATATGAACATTTGGACCCTGAGATGGAGGTATACATCCTAGGGATGAGTTGACATATTTTATCTGAATTTACATGGCGATTTCATCGCTCGGTGAGTTTATATTCGAGGGTACCCCCAAAATAGCAATAAACGGCCTAGTCGGCCACCTGGCTAAATTGTGAGTTCTTGCTCGTACTGTTCACCCCAGTGCATCCATAACAGTTTAAGGGATGCAGATAGATGGTTCCATACACTCAGACAGTACATCTGAGACATATGGCTACCAATACTAGGTTCATTCTAACCCGGATAAGGTGGCCGAATGTGCTTTGCGAACCAAATGGCGGTCCCTGCAGCGTACAGAGCTCATTTTCGCCTCGAATTATAGTCCACATGACGATATAAGAAGTATTTGAACATACAGAATTACATGCAATGCCCCCCACATAACCGTAATCCCTCCCAAAAAGTTCATCTTGATACGCAACTGAAATCTGATGATTTTGGGTGGTGATCCACCACCACTGGGAACACGCACAGTGAAGGTTCCATAAACCTGGGACAACATAAAGAGAGGTGTCTCAAATCTATCAACCAAAATCCAGGTCCGGAGCAAACATGACGGCTTCGCTATAGAGGTGGCCGGATTGTGACGCTCAGAATCGACTAGAGGTCTTCATGAGGGGTCGTGGAGGCAAGAGAGAGCCCATTTCGCAAATTGGAAATTATAGTGTTATTCTCACGACTCGAGGCATTAGAACCAGGCCGGAACCTTGAAAATCGGCGAGGAATTGGTGGAGAAACAAGGAAGAAACGAGCGCGGAGGCCGTTCGGAGATAAGAAATGACGTTCACACGCCGGCATCTTGATCGAAAACCTTCCGCAACTCTTGATTGCCGGGTCAATTTGGGTCGAAATTTGACATGCAACATCCTCTCAAGTAGTATTTCACCATACAAGTGGCCGGACACCGGAATTATTCTCGGAACCTCTTATATTTGGCAAGTGGCCGACTAGCTAGTCTGGCCGGATAGGCAGTCGCAGATAATATCTGCTGTATGCGTCCCGGGACGGGCACATACACAGTTAATATTCCGTTTTTCATTGCGAATCCGGCGAGCTATGCCTTAAGTCTTTGCTCTTTTTGGCTTCCCAAATACTTCCGCGAACTCAAAAAACTCCCCTCCAGTTGTGCGGTGAATAGTACACCGCGTAATATCCGTCCGTTCGTCTACAAGTGTACAGGTAAAATCACATTATAATCTGGTATACCTTTGATTGAGTTTCTTTCTTCCGTCCCCTTCCCGCCCGCTCATTCTCCCTTCGCGTTGCTCGCAAATTCAGGCCACGCGCAAATCCTCTTCCTGCTGCGCCCAGCCCGAGCCTCAGCGACGGCCACGCCCTTGCGGCGCTCCGCCTGCTCCTCGTCCAGGAACCCCACCGCGGATATATAGGCGAACCGCTCCGCCCATCCACCGCGAGCGTGTCCTCCGCCGCCCGCCTGTGCCACTCGCCGCACGTCCGCCCAACTCCGCCCTGGTGCCAGCTCCCCCGCACCGGCGCCCGCGGCATGGCGGTGCCCACGCGCGTACGACGCCGCATACACCGGCGGGCTCCCGCTCATGCTCTTGCCCATCACGATGCGGCCCGTGGGGAGCGACATGCTGGTCGGCAGCCCCACACCGTGCGCCGCCTCGAGTGCGACCGTCACGTGCTGCAGGCTCAGCACGCCGTCCGCGGGGTCGAACACCAGCACATCCTGCACACCACTCTGCGCGCGCCCAGTGTCGAAGGTGACGGCGACGCGGGGTTCGCCTGCATCCGCACACACGCCGCAAACGTACGCGTGTCCCGCTCCCCGCTCTATGAGCACCTGGTCACAATGCGCTCGTCTCCCTCCGCCCTACTCTCCGCAGTCGCGCTCCATAACCACCCCAAGCTCAAGCTCGAGCACCAGCGCCTCATCGACACCTCCTCCCGTGCCTTCGTCCCCAAACGACACACGCACACGGGCCTCCCTCCGTCCCACGCCGCCCCACACACGCCAACCGGGCATTAGAGAAAAAATGGAAACAAATAGGAAAGCGACACGAAGGATAACAAAAAAGCCACGCTAAGAGAGGGACAGAGGGAAAAGCACTCACAATACACCCCATCTCGAGGCCCTCTTTCTCCTTTCCGCCCCTTGGATAGCAAGAGAAGGGGGATGGCCAGTGGAAGTCGGAGCTAAGACAGCAGAAGGCGCAGACGGCGGGGTGCGCAGATTCGGCACCTCCGCAGCACCGCGTCTCGCGCTCGCGGCCCACAGCTGCATACCGGCGGCATAGGTGGGCGGCAGGCGACGCGCCGTGCTGAAACGAAGTAAGTCAGTTTCACGATGATATAATATGAAGCTGGGAAGGGGAAAGGAGGGGAAAGGAGGGAAGAACGGAGAGAGGAAGATGCGCGTAGATTGAGGAGATGCACGAGCAGCCAAATGAAGAGATATACTAGCAGCCAGAGCCGCCCACGGAAACTCTACGTGCCACGTGATCGCGGACCCACAGCGCCTCCACTCCCGGGCAGCGACACCAGCCCTGCGGCTCGAGGCTCGTGCTCCCGCCATCAGCGGACGTCGTCAAACCACCGCGTGAAGTACGTACAGCGCGCGGTAGTCTGCATCCTTGGCAACCTAGCTCCGTGTCCTAAGATGAGCTCCGCGTCCTCGAGTATCGACACCGCAGCGCCACGGTCTCCGCAAGGACAACGACGGGCTCCTTCACGCCCGGCTCGACACCACAGCCCGCACAGACACGCTACGGGGTGTGTCCTGCGCATCGCGCGCGTACTGAGTCCCGGAAGCCGGATACGAGTAAGACGACGTCGACGGATAATGCGGCGCGCGCACAGAAGCGCGCAGCCCCGCGCCGTGGGTATTTGCCCCATATGCGTACGCCGAGGCGGCAGTACCGTACGCGGTGTGCGTGATGGCCTCGAGCGCGCGCAGCGTGTGCGAGAACACGGAGAGCGCGCGGGGGAGCAGGGGTCTGCTCGAAGGAAGGAGTTAGCATCAGCTGCAAGGGAACGGGACGGAGGAAAGAATAAGAATGGGGGATGGAGAAGACGAGAACGAGCACCGGCAGGAGGGATGCAGGGATGCGCGCGCTAGAGGAGCAGCATAAGAAGCATCGAAGAACGAGGGACAGCCGGAGGATTGTGCGAGGGGATGCGCGAGAGGAAGAGGAGAGCGGCGAGAGGGCGTTCGACTGGGAGGAAAGGAGGACGGGGGACGGCGGGACGGGGGTTAGTGTACGGTGTAGCGTGGGGAGTGCAGACCAGTTGAGATAGGACAGCAAGCGCGATGGCGTCGAGAATGGACCCCAAGAAGGGCTTGCGCACCGAGTGGCATCGATAAAACGCCGAGGGATAGATGGGCGCAAGGGAAGCGAAAGAGCGTATGACAGGGAGGGCGGAAGGCCGGCGCAAAGAGGATCCGATGCACCTCCGCGGCAGGACGCGATGATGGGCGGATGCGAGTACGAGGCGAATAAGGGTCAGACGAAGATACGAGTAAAGGAGAATGAATGAATGGATAGAGGGCGGATGCGAATGCACAATGGAAGACGGATGCGAATGGACGATGGTACGTTGCGGAGGGCGGAATACAGCGCGAACGAAAAGGAGATTGACACAACAATTTAGTGAGGAAAGGAACGTGCCACGGCGCCTCCGTGCGCTCCTTGCGGCTGCGCTTGCTGAGCTTGGAGCGGCGACGCGCTTTTTCCGCGACTTGCGTGGGACCGTTGGCGTAGGCTCCTCCACCCGCCACTCCCGATGTACCCTTCCCGACGTACCCTTTCCTCCCGTCTCTCGACTCTACCCGGCGCCGGCTGCGGGTCCTCGAGGTGCCTAGGAGGAGCTCCCAGAATGGGGCTGGAGGACTGTGGTTAGAGGCAACGATGGAAGGAGGATTCCTCGGGCAAGATCTTCAAATTCAAGGTGATGGTGGTCGGAAAGAAAGAAGCGCTGCCGTGAGATTTGATGCGCGGTCAAATTCCCACCATCGCTCGGCAGTCAGCGGAGGTTCGAAACCGCCAGCGCTCGGTTTTGGTGCCTAATTGAGATGGTTTTTTCTCTCTTCGGGGATTTCAGGAGTACAGAGCTCTGGGGGAGAGATTCGGACGTCCGGTGGATATATCAGCGGCCGTTGAAGGTCGATGGGTTTTTTTTGAAACGAGATGGCGAGTAAGTACAAATTTAAATGCAGTCTAACCCTTGAAAAAAGACAGAGGAAATATTAGCTAGTAAAGCTTCTCTCTCCATTTGTGGACTTCGGTGCTACCCTCTTACATGTTTGGGCTTAGTTGACGTTGTACAAAGTCAAATAACTGTGAAACCAAGGCCCCGGAATCTGTCACAGTGCCACAGCAGTCTTCACTGCTTTTTACTTCTTCGCTTGGTTGACTTGTGAGTTCTCACAAAGTCACGTCAAAGAGCTGATCTGGAACGCATCAAGTCGCGGTGAAGCAATTATACCATAAATCCGTACCGTGCGCGACTCGGACGGCGAGGTTGGATATATACAGTACAGCGTCGTCTCGCTGTCTAAGCACGATGCGCCTCCAACGTAATGGAGGCGCCGTTAGCACTTGATCGTGAAGGCCAGCTCAGACTGTGGTATCTGTAGACTCAGATAGAGTGGCTCGGAAAGCCATTGAGAACGGTCGCACTCACCGCATCCATAATACGATAGGAGCGGCAATTACAAGAAGTTACAAGAGGGCCCCGACCCGAAACACGCACCGGGCAACGCATTGCGGGGCACCGCAATACTGCGGCTCGGGGATCCCCATTCGTTCTTCCGAGGTGGACGCCGTCGAAATAAGGAACTGGAAAATGCAGGATATTTTTATTCGACGTACACATTGACCCAGGGGAGCAAATTCCCTGGTGGTCCCGCAGCTCGTGGGCCGCCGTCTGTGGGTCGAGCCTCAGATATTGAGCTGCCACCTATCAAAATGTTGGATGTTCAAGACTAGTCCGTCGGGTGGTTGACAGCTCCGAATGATAAAATTAGGCCCGCATCATGTCTGCCGTCTGCTGTCTCGTGCAGTCTCTGGTAGACAGATACTTCACCGCGATGGAGCGTGTACCTGGGTGTTTCATATTCCAGGCACAGCTCCCGGGAAATTACGGAAGCCCTAGGCTCTTTCCTATTTTGGTCTCCGACTGTTCCGCTTGGTTCGGCGCGGGGAAAACATAAACACCTCGTTCTCGTCGAAGTGTTGTAAATAAATAAATAAATAAATAAATAAAAGGCTGAAGTACACCCTCCATGCCTTCTGGAGGATTCCAACCTCAGGCTCCCCGGGTTAGATCGGGCTTGCGCGATACCAACGATGAGGCGATCACCGCGGTCCACGAAGGCGTCTCAACTCCCATTCATTCGTTCCTTGACAGAGCACACGCTTCTCGTTCAATTTGCCTCCAAAAAAAAGATCCGCGGTCCCGATGATATGCCCTGGGGAGGAATCGAAACTCCCCTCTTGGTTGATCCTCGAAGCGGGATGGGTAAAGATCAAAGCGAGGTGATCACCATGATCCACGAAATTCATTTACGTCTACATGAGTCGGCATGCTTCACTTTAGGTGTGAAAAAATAACTGCCATCCCATCGCATTGCCACTGGTGTCCGGATATTGTGAGCTTTTACAGGCGGGACCTTATTTAAGACTCAACGATTTATTTTTCGCTAAAGTACCGGGAGAACTCTTCAATCAATCACGATCCATCTCAATGAGAGGTAACCCGAGGAGCCGCGTCACATCGGTGCTATACGGGTCGAACCCTTTCGCCAGTGACAAGCTGCGGATGGCGCTGTAGTGGTATTCCTGCCAGAAGCTTGCGCCGAGGACGAACTCAAAGGTCAATCTGGGAATGCCGAGGAAGTCGCATTCATCTTGAGAGAGCCGCGTGGTCCCCAGGGGATCCACGGACCAATAGAAATGATCAGAGCCGGGGAACTGGATGCCAACTCGCGGGCCGTCGTGTCTGACGTCGGTGGGACACGCGGAAAGATGGGCTTCTCGCTTTGTGCCTTGAGGATGCAATACATGAGGAATTGCAGCATCCACCGAAATGAGGCATCCCAGCCGCATCCGAGCTGGTCAATTAGTCCATCCCTTGACAGATAGGTCCTAGCACACCACTTCACCTTGGAATCCCATTGTCTCTCACCGTATCTGCAATTTCGGTCCGAGACATCCCAATTTGGGAGCCCTGTCGTGGCACAGGTGTGGCCTCGATGCATACCCAAATAAGATCGAATTCGGGACGATGAAACTGGCGGTATATTGGCAGCGGTACAGGATCTGGATGGATGTCATCGGAGTCTCATAGAGGTTGATGTCACCCAACACGATGTTGCGGAAGTACTGCAATTTTTTTTAAAAAGGCCTTGATAAAGCCGGGGGGAAATAAACCCACGGACTTCGTGCCACTGCCCTGTCGACCATGGCTAGAAACAGAGTATGAACTCTCGGTGGCAGTAACATTCTTATGGATTTCAGCCATGGTTGACCTGGTGTTCATGGTGGCAATGAGCTGCGAGGCATTTGAGTGGCAGATCGACAACAGCGGGCAGACATAGATCGCAAATCATTTAGACGGCCTTTGCACCGTTCTATCTGATCCGCTGATGTGGCCCTTATCATCTCCTTTCACCAACCGCAAATGCTGTGGCGGTTTGTGTTCAGCTTCTCTAAGTCACTGCGTCTTGTGTGATCTAACCCCAGGAATCGGGTTGTGGTTGGTTGGCATCTTCTGGATTTCTGTAAGGATAACGACCCGTACAGTATCACATGTATACCTTCAGTAAACTCGGCGTTCATATTGTGGCATCCCCTCCCCCGTGGAGACCTTTGAGAAGGCTAAAATGCAGTTAAGCGAAGATACACCAAGGGATTCACAGTGTGCACTCACTCACTGAAATCCTTACACAGCCCCATGAATCGCCTGGTGGGTATGTCAATGAGTAAAGTTTCGTCCTCACTGAGGATAACTACAATCTCGAGAATATTCGCACATGAATCCTTCCGATCCTCTCAATTTCTGTTCATAGTCTGAGAAGAAGTATATTGGGATGATGTGGCTTCTTTCCCATTCTCGTTATTAGTTGATGGCACAGCCAGAATGGGGACCAAAGACAATTCTTACAATGACAGGCACAGTATCAGTTAGCTAAAGGAGACGAACAGTTTCAAACTGCAGGCGTCCTCGTGGCCCTTGCCGAATGGCGGACGGCACCATCTGGCCCGTTCATCGGCCTAACCTAGGGATGAGTAAAATGTCGTCATTAAGTGCGCAGCACGCACCCGACGACCATAACGTTCTGGAAGATCTCAACCGCCCGGGAGTGGAAGGCGTCGGTTGCCGAATGAGTCCCCAAGTTATAGTTGACGAACTGCCAGAATATTATATCCTGATTGAGAATGGGTAAATTTATACGCACCGAATGCCATTCATCCGTGATGCCAGTGAATTCATAGACATCGCTGGTCGGACAGTCAGAAGCGGCTACCAGTAGAGATGAGACTGAGGTACCTGGCACCCTGCCATGTGAATTCTGCGATATGCGTGAGGAAGCTCAAACATAGGTGGAAGGATGTCGGTCTCGTACCAAGAATATCAACTTCGTCGGGGCTACCCCTCTGGCTTTCGTAACATGCAAATTGAGCGGCGCTGAGAAGACTGTCGCTCATGTAGAAGCCCCCGGGGACATCTGTTCATCCAATTGTTATGCTCGGACTTGGGAAGGACAGTTTGCGTACCAGGTTGGCTGTTGAAATCTCCCTGGGGCGTGTACGAAATGTCCGGCCCATTGGCGACGATCGAATCCGCACTCTCACTCGTAGTCCCATGGAAAAGTGTAATTGTACCCTGTGCAGAAGGGTGTGCGACAGTACGCGCTACGAGCCGCCTCGGCCCCTTCGTCGTCACAGGGGGTCTTCGGGAAGCGACAGTCCTAGCGGTTTCCTGTGAATGGCGTGCAACGACATCCTGCGCCTTCACTCCATGTCAGGCTCCAATTCCCACTGTTGCACCAGAAAGAATCACATACCTTGATATCATTGCCCAACGGGACCGTCAACGCGGGGAGGGCAAGAGCAAGGGAGGTGAACACGGCGAACGGGATGTGCATTATGGATGATTATAAGGTGGTATCGTAAGACCAAAAGATTGCCACAGAAATGAAGGGAGGAGTGAAGGAGAAGCAAAAAAATAACACTGGACCAGCCAAGTGAAAGAAGAAGCAAAGGAGGAACTGGACCAGCCAATGCAGACCATGAACTAGGGCCCGAAGTTTTATAGCGTCGACGTAGCGCTGATCCCGGGTTCCCGTGAAGGTTTCAGTGCCCCCGGAGCCGCGCCCGTCCGCGCGGTCGTCAAAGAGCTGAAACAAACCCTTACCGCCGCCGGGATGACCTATCGAGTTGTCGAACTGATCTTCGTGACGGACTCCGAGGCTAGCATGGTTCCCATCCATTATCAAGGGCTTTTAAATATTAAGGCTTGATCAAGGCCGTCTTCTTCCCCAGTGGGGTAAGGCCTACACTGGCGCCGCTGCGAAAGCGCATCCGCCGGGTGCCTAGCTATCACCGAGTGCAGACTCTGCAGAGTAGAGCCCAGGCAGAATGTTGAAGCGGCGCCCTGCATCTGATTATCTGGGCTGAATGGATGTCAGTAAATATTGGGACTGTTTTATCGCTATCGTATGAGACGACTACGGACCGTTAGGGGATCGCGGAGGGCGCGCGGTCTCCGTCTCTACCATGGAAGTCGGTTTTGCTTGGCATGGGAGTGATCTGCGTCAGAGCTGGATTGCCGAGTCGAATAAGAGGTTCGTCCCATCTTACGATATATCCCATCTTGAATTGGCCGATGCTGTACCCAGCTGTACCTGTGCAGCATCTGTCGCCGCTCGGGGCCGATGCTCAGTTTCGGGATGAAAGGTCTGGACGGTGTCATGGAGAGCCAAAATCGATAATTCTCAGGAACGCAAAACCGACGAGGTTGACCACAGCTGAAACCCAGTTGTATGAACGGTTGCGCGACCCGTCTGTAGTGGCAAGGAAGAATCTTTGATCGAGTGTGGATGGCAGATGCGAGGAGCGAGTGGGGTCAGTGTTGTTCAGTATAGACCACCCGCGATTATCGGAGGGGTGAGATGGCCTGATAGTGGGTGCTGTAGAGCAGGGCAAGTGCACTGTCAGAGTTGCTGGACAGGGACTCGGAGAATGCCGGCTCTGATGGCAGAACACGTGCAAAGCCTACGCGGGTCTAGACTTCTTGCTTGGCTTTCAGCTGAGTGTGACATCTGTGTATAGGCCTGAAGCTTCCACTATTCATCGACATCATCTGAGTGGCCTCAGTGGCGTATTCTCAGCCTCCGCCCAACCTCCGAGTTGTTTGGAATTTGCTGGGAAGAAAAAATGTTCAGAGCGATGAGGACTCAAGGAGTATGTAGCATCATATGCGATAATTCAAAGACTCTAGAAATCGTTGGTCCTAACGATATTCTCGCCTTCAAGTTGTAGCGTTCCGGGAGAAGAATGAGAACAAACACAAGGGTATTTATTCGGGCACGCGCCCCGGCGGGGAACCTTCGCGGGATACAACAGCCCTTTAACGCGGTCAGACTCAGACCGTCTGGGCGCAGGAGCGCTGTTCACTCACTCGTCCCGGCAACAATACCAAGCAGGCGTTTGGGCGAGTTTGAATGGAGTGGATGTATGGATGAATAAAGGAGTACAACTTGCGGTAGACTAAATACGAGGGCTTCGAGAGCCGAGATGGAAAATTTATGGACATGGAGTATAGAGTATACGGGAAAGGCCTTAGTCATACGCCGGGCTCTTCGAATATCCTGGCGCCACGAAGACCTGCAACCGCGCCAGTACGCTCTCGTACCCGGGCGGCGGCTGCGCGTTCCACCGGTTCTCAAACGCCAACGCCCCGTCCACGCTGGGGAACTGCACTACAAGCATTCCGCACTCATCCATCCGGCCGACGGTGACCTCCTTGCCGTTCGGGCTGCCTTGCGGCATACTGTCGAGGAGCGCGCGCACGAGGCCTGGGGCGTCGTCCCCCCACTCCGCTGGGCCGAGCTTCAGGCCGACGGTGGCGGATTCGTCGTAAAGGGGGAGGTCGTGCGTGAGGGAAGGGTCCGCCTCGAACTCGACGTTGGCTGCTGTGGGCTCGGCAGGAGCTGTGGCACCCGCCAGATCCTCCATGTCGTCGGTATCCTCGCCGGGGGAGAGAGAAAACGGATGATACGGAGGGTCCAACCAATAGACGTGTACAACACCGTCCTTAGATATCCGAATCTGGCGATACTGCTGTTTATCAGCGAGAGAAGGGGTCAAGACTATGAGATATGTACCTTTCCCGGTTCATCTTCGAGCCCAAAGAATCGCTTCTGCACAGGCGCACGTAGCTGCGCTTGGAACTGGAGAGGAGTTTGTCAGTACAGATGTGTGGGCGACAAGCGAGCAAGTGCCTCACGATTATCTCTCTGAGACGGACGCGTAGCTCGATGGCATGATTAAGACAGCGGCGGTGGGCCATGATAGTGAAGGGGTTCAAGCGGCTTCCAACGGCGGAATCTTTTCGGGGCTCTTGTATTTCATCGCGTACTCTATAGCAGTAGCGGTCAGAGTCTATAAAGAAATTGTAATCTATGTCCACTCACTTCTCTGTGTCAACGAGGAACTCCTGCGTAAAGTCGATCGAGATACCAGGAGTTATGCTCAACAGAGTGACTGTATCCATCAGAACATAGCTCGCTTGGGTGAGAGTCTTTGGAGAAACGCCTTCCTTCCGCCTAAGGCTGAGAATGGCTGAGATTAACGAAATTGGGTCCATGGTGGCTTGAAATTGGATGATAGCCTCCTCGACGTAGATGAGCACGGTTTTATACAGCAATAAGGAATCGTAAGATGGTCTCTATGGTGTAAGAAATCAATAGCTCAGCTTTTCCTGGACAAAGGGGCGTTGCCATAGAGGACAACGGGATGACAGCGGATCAGGCCACAACAAGGTCGAAGCATTCTTCGAAGACCTCAGAAACTGGGTTATAATTGTAGACAATGAACATAGCCAAGGGTTTGTGCCCACGCTGGCGACGATCTGATGAAGGATATGACGTGTGGCGAACAGACAATAACCACATTATCCTGAGAGCGGTAATTCCGTTTCTGTGGGTCCACTATTAGGACACGTGCGGGATGCCCTTGTACATCATACAAATGAGAAGCATGGAGTACAAGAGTTTTGGTAACGCACTCCAACGGAAAAATGGAACTAGTACCGCCAGAATAAGCGCTCTGAGAGAGAATCGCCGAGTTCTGACAGTTTCCCAAATTCCGGAGCCAAGTCCAGACTCCCGAGAAGTGAACGCTCCAAAAAGTGAGAAAATGAGCAGAGAGATGTCTTTGGCGGCGAACAGACCACAGGAATGGCTGAAGTAGATGAGGGCGCTGTGCAAGGAGGTTTGGCATCCGCTCCAGCCGTAGGAATGCCCAATTTCAGGTGCCATTGACTGATTGTACTGATCCTTGACCGAACGTCTGCCGAGCCCTCGCGACGCCGCGGCCGAACGACTCGGCGAATACCAACGGCAATAGCATGTCCGGCGCACCTCATCGGCGCCACATGTGTGAGGCAATGAACGGAAATCACCGACACATCAAGTTCATCATCCCTATCATCGACGACATCACCCGCATCAAGCGCCGTCAATAAGGGCCTGATCGGGTGCCACAGAATCCGTGCAGGATTGATCCAGAATCGGAACCAGAACCAGAATCCTGTCACGCTTGATCACGCTGCTCTTCTTCGCTTCCCTTTCGCTTCCTCTTCTCTCCCTCTTCCCTCTCCCTCTTCCCTCACGATGGCCAAAGCCGTCTGGATCGACTCCGAGGTTCTGGCCATGCTCAACAAGCTGATTGAACTCAAGGAGAGTCACCAGAGCGGTAATGGATGGAAACCTTCTGTCTGGACCCCCGTTATCAACGCGATACAAGCCGCCAACCCGACGGCGGAGCCCAAGAAGGACCAGAAAAAGGTGAAATCGAAGCTCGACTATGTGAGTGTCTCTGTTACAATGCAATGCGGGTCCAGTTGAAGCGCTCTTTGCAGCTGAAATCCACCTTGGAAGATTATCTTTTCGTGAAAAAGTTCAGCGGCACGGGCTGGGACGATGAGGAGAAGCGCGCGACAGGAACTACAGACTACATAGAGGGTTTTGTTGCAGTGCGTAGCCCTTCACTATTCTTTTTGCGCTAATGCGATGTGCGGTTGTGACCCGCCTCTCAGACCCACGGCCAAAAATACGAGAAGTGCTTTGAAAAGGAATGCCCTTACTACACAGAACTTGACACCTTGTATGATGGGATGAAGAACCGCGCTACGGGCGACAACGTCGTTAGTTTTGGAAGAAAGTCATCGAAGAAGAACAAGAAGACCTCGGCCGAGCAGGAGAATAGTGGGGACGCTAGTGGGAGTACGGCCAGCAAGACAACGCCCTCGAACGATGCCGGTGCCCGCGAACCTATGTCTGAGCTGAATATTGGCGTCGACGATGATAGGGAGGGCTTTTCTGGCAGTAATGGCGGTGCGGGAGCTTATGATGATGAGCTTTCACGGGTGTGTCGTCCATTTGACCCCATTATCGATTTCTTACCTGTGAATAGTCTCCTCCAAAACCTTCCCAGCCCACCAGAAGCCGCACGCGCGCCGTCAGTGAGGACGAGGACGACAGTGATGCGTCGAAGGCTCGTAAACGGCACAAGTCAGACTCCAGCGACGGCTCCAGCAGTACTGCTAAACGCAATGCCGCTGCGGGATCGCAGCTTGCGCGTTCGGTGGACAACCTTGCCACGTCCATGGGCAAGCCCATTGTGACTAGCGAGGACATGTCCTACGTCACCGAGGTCATCGAAATCTTAAAGGACGACTCGTTACTTCCTCCCGATCCAAACGCCAGACTCTTTCGCCACGTCCTGAAGGCGTTGTCCAACGATCGCGCGCTCGCTATGGGCTTCATTGCGGAGGAACGACACGTACGCCGCAAGGGGGTCATCGCGGGAATCCTGGAGGATGCTGGGATCCAGATTCCCGATGATTTCTAGGTGCGCATCTCAGCCACTTCTTTTCTTTGCTAACGCACCTGTAGGCTTGTCACCTCTGCTGTTAGAACCTCACCCCCGCACATTTTCCCAACGTTCTTGACCTACCAATCACATCTGCACATACAATCCCATCGCATTCGATTCTCATCATTCTGCACGTACCATTCGCATCCGCACGTATCATCACATTGCATTCAGACTGTACTTTTATCTTAGAAGCTGTATTGTCCAATCACGCTGTATTGTCGGTCTTCGCATTACATTCACCGCTCGCGCATTGTATCGTAGTCAAAAATAGAATTCAATTACTGCAAATCTGGATGATCCAGGATGTAGTCCACCCACATTGCTTGCGCGATGCGATCCCGTCGCGCATCTGCCCGTGTCTTCTCCGCATCATCCACAGCAAATACATCCTCCTCGTCAACGTTGTTGTTTCCTGCACCGGCCAAGAACGGGTGTCCCTCGATGTCGTACTCATCGTCTTCGTCAATGTCGTTGATTCCGTCATGAATGCGTAAGAAGTTGTGCAGTGCCGCGGCTGCACCGACCATCAAGGTCTGCTGACGATATCCCATTTCGGGCCGAGAGATAAGAACACGAAATCGTCGTTTGGAAACGCCAAAGATGCGCTCGACTATGTTACGAAGTTGTGCATGGCGAAGGTTGAAAAGTTCTTGTGGGGTCTGGGGCCTTGTTTTCGGATGTTAGCATGGGAATATGGATGGAGGATGCAGTGAATGCAAATGGCGCACCTTTGATTTCCACGTTTCCACTCCTTCAGGTGATATCGGACACCACGGTAGGGTGCAAGGAGCATGTCACAGCTGGGAAACCCTGCATCCGCCAAATAATAACACCCGTCAGGCAGAGAGAAGCCATTGCGTCGTGCTTGGGCAAATAGAAGACCATCCGCGGCCGTTCCTTCGTAGCCGGCCATAAGATGAACGAATAACATGTCAAAGTCACAGGCAGCGAGGACGTTCTGGGTGACATCACCATGACGGTCGCGATAACGAGCTATATGTTGCTCGAGGACATAGGCGAGAAAGTGGACTCCGTCGACAGCACCACGACAGTATTTGAAGAAAGGGTACCATCGCGGATTGTTACGAATCTTGTCCGGAATCTGATCGATAGGATCGTGAACATATTTGTCGAGGAAAGCGCCAGTAAAAAGCTCGAGGCCATTGTTGACGTATCGGCTGATGGTGTCACCAGAGCGTTGAAACCGTTCCTGCAGCTCCCTTTGACTACTTCCATGAACCATCCAATACACAAAAATGGCAAGCTGTTCCTGGGCCGTAACATACCGGCCATCTGTCAAATCACCCAGAACTGTCAATTCCGCCCACAGCAATGCAAACTCCAGCGCTGACATCCCAAGCTCGCGTCGACAGCGGTCGGGGTGCCCGGATAAGACCTCGTCGAGCCAGCGCTGTCCAGTTAGAATGGATGTATGCATCGGGCGTGGCTGGGGTTTCTCGATACCAAGAAGATCGGACGCGAAGTGTAGTACAGCATTGGCGGCCGTGTGAAGAGCGGAGAGCCGTCGTTGGATAGCCGCCCGTCGCCAGCGGGTGTTTTTGAGGGGCATTGAGCAGAGGAACAACCATAAGAAAAGAGCACGTCGTGGTCGAGAAGCAAAGTTACATGCGTGTGGGAAAATGTGACTACATGTGACAAAGATTCTGCAGGGGATTCTGGATCGGATTCTGTGGCACCCGATCAGGCCCTAAAGCAATATAACTCAAAAGAACGCAATGTAACAACAGGGCGAGTAATGAAACTAAAAAAGGAACAGAGACTCCAACACGAAGCCATACGTAGGGGGGGGGGGGAGGTGGGGGGGGCAGTTGGCGCGCAAAAAACGTCAAAGATAATGATTCTTTATTTATAGATAAAGGACTTGTAACTCACACTCACGCGGAGACTGCGAAAATCTCCCATATCTGCTCGAGTGAATGTTCTCCGACTTGTGTGCTTTGTTCTGAATTGGTTCATATATCAACGAGATACACTCGCGAAGATCATCGTGTGCGACTTGGGGGGGTTGTCTCCTGGCGCAATCGGCTCAGACGTCAATGAATGGACCTTCAGGTATCGTGCCTGTATTCCCTCCAGCCTACGTATATCTAATTTCCGCTCTGTCCTTGCTCACCTTCGGCGAACAGTAAATGTATTTCAGTGGTGTCCTCATCGATTTCTGGGTCTAACAATGGTGCGAGACTCCACCGGTGAACATAGTTTTGCCTTGGAATTCCGTTTTCGCTGCCTGGTTAGATTCCTGATCGATTATTCGACGCGTGAGGTGAGGACTCCGTGACCCGGACCACAGTGAAGTTTACGGCGGTGCACTTTACTTTCCCCTCATGTATCCCGCTGTTGCCTGCAGTCTTTGCTACACGCGAGTCGCCGCGCGCTCTTGATCTTCAGCTCGTTCCTCATGCTTTACCCCTGCACCTTTGCATTATTTCCGATTGGTCGGCGCCCCATGTCAGTGGTCGGGATCATCCTTCCGTCCTGCTCATCACCACGCCACCGCTCCTGATTTTTGCTTCCCCCGACTGTCGTCGCGTCATCCCGGTACTCCGGCCCACACCGTGGCGCTTCGGAACTCGGGGATCGCCTCGTCCGGCTCAGCGCTCTTCTCAGCGCTAAAACTCGTTATAGGTTGTCATTTGTCCTAATTCAGCTCAGCGGGCGATCCGATCACCGGCTCAGATTCAGCGCCAAATTCTGACGGCGTCTCTGGGGCTTCTGGAAACATAGCGGCTGTTCTGACCTCCGTGTTATCTCCCACTGTTTCCCCATATTAAGAGCTGTTGACAGGATGATACTTCGCCAGCGTGCGATTCTGCTGCTTAGGGGATCTAGAATGCACACCAGTGAGGGGGTTTGTTGAAGAACTAAATGCGGATAGATCACCGACCCTACACAACATGGCCAACAACATGGTGTCGTTGGCACACGGATTATTCTAATGGGAAACCCGGTTTCCCGGAGAAACCCCTCCCAAATAGGATGTGCTATTGGGAACCCGGGTTTCCTGAGAAACCCCTCGCCGAATGATCCATTGATGCCCGGAGGCCCGCGGGCGCTAAGTGAGCAGTTAACGGCCGACAGAATTTTCATTGTGGAACGTTTGAGACAGGGCCAAGTCCTATTCAACCATGTAAAGTACTTGTACTATCCCAGGCCCAATGCTAAATTTGGTATGTACAGTTCGAGCGGTTGTGACCCTCCTTTCGGCACAGCGCACATTTATATGTGCGCCCGGAGCGGGATTTTTGAGGTACGGAAGCAGTCAATTGCGAGGTTCCATTATTCTCTGCAGCACTCGGGATAGGGGCATTCACGCTGGCCGAACCCCCGCCGCGGCGACGTCCCTCGCGTGCATTTGTCAACCGTGCAGTGCGCGGGCAACCTTTGTGGGAGATGGCCGGCGGATCAAATATTTGCTCGCGCCGAAGTTCCTCCATATTGCGCTGGCTATTTGCCTGTGAGTTCGCGAACAGCAGGAAAATGTGCTGCTCACTGAAGCCCCTGAAGGTTCTGAACGAGCTCCTCCACCTGTTCAACTGTTTGCACGCCAGCAAGGAGTGGGCGGATTGCCGCCTGGACATTGTGAAACACCTCCCGAGCAGGTACTGTTTGTGTTCGAGGCTGAGGAGTGGCTGCATGTGATGTAGTATCAATGGGATTAGAGGCAAATACTGAACGGATAATAGTGGTTTGAAATTTGAACTCTTCAGGCTGAAGCTGGTGTGTTCGGCAGACAGCGGGGATCGATTCGATTGCGAAGGCAGGGTCTTGGTACCATCTGCAACGAAATTATCTTCACTGAATGGAACCAACGAATAAAAGACTTGCCTCGGGCGAATCAGGGATATGTGGAAAGGTAGGCCTTGAACGTCGATCCAGATCCGGAAGTAATGGCGACAAGGAATGCCAAGATTCAGAGGCATACAACAGTTGCAAATGTAACGCCCGTCTGGGAGTACGGCGATGTAATGGATGGAACCTGCGGATGTGTGTTTCACACGGAGAAGATGCCGAACTGCTATCCCTCGCTTGGTGACCTGTTCAATTAGCCATTTGACGGAAACATGGGCTTGGTCGTTCGCAAAATCATTGATCATATGCTGATCATTTGTTAGGAACGGTTCAAGCTGAAATCGGTATGCTCACATTTTCCTCGCCCGAAGACCAATCATAACCGCGTTCTTGATTAATTCTTAATGCGTAGTCGTTCTGAATGAGATAAAATTTAGCAGGAAGTATAGTCGGAGCGAGGACGAACATACCCATGAGCTGACTTCATTCGGAAGCTGGACAACTTCTGTCTCGTAGAAAAGACTGAGCCGCATTTGTTTGTAGCTGGTTTGCAACGCGTATGGCCCAGCCTGAGCTCGCAGCATGGCCAGAGGACCACAAAATAGCGATTCCAGGTTGGAGTCGTGCTGCCGGCGGGACGACTGAAGGAACATCAGTCTCCTGAACAAATGAGAATTTAATAAATACCTGGCGTAGTTGAACCAGATCGTTTGTGTGCTGGTCCTCAGACCGCTCATTCAGTCCGTTGAACAGCTGCAGAATGGTTTTCTTCGGTCCCCCGATCATCTTGTTGATGCGATTTTCGCCTTCGACGCGACCCGTGGTTCGGACACCTGCAGTGAAGATATTGCTTATCCATGCCCATGCCCAATGCGATCGGCACGGATAAAGCTCGCTGTTCAAATAGCTGGCAGCAGAGGGATAAGAGGCGCAGAGTTCTTGCCACAAACGGTCGAATTCGGTTGGGGAAACTGCACGATAAGCAACCCAGAAGGCATTTTTGAAGGCATCCCACTGATTTCCCAGGGTAGGGCGGAGATGTGTGGAGACATTTCCGTCGAGATGATGCAAACAGTAGAGGTGAAAACTGACAGGCATCGTTTGAGAAGCACTAGCAATGAGCGCGCCGGCACGATCAGACCCCAAGACCTCTGGCGCCCTTCCGGCACTCCGGAGATGATTGCGAAAGACCCAGTTGTGGGTCTCCGTGTCCTCTGTGCGATGAATTGCATACCAAGTGTTGCGTGTTTTGCCGAAATTATCGATAACGATTCCTTTGACACAGCGTGTCAAAATCGCAGACCGGGTTGAACCGAGAATCACTGACCGATGTTAAGAGGATATCCATACTGGTTTCGACAATATGTGTTGTCATTGATCAGGATGTCCGAGTAGCGGCGCGTCAGCTCCGCCTGAGTGGGGGACTGCCACCACAGTGCAATCACAACTTGTCTTTCATCGAGCTTGAGGTCAAAGTCCCACCGCGGGTCGTGCAGTTTTAATTCCCTAACACTAGCAAGAATGGCTGGGAAATCACCACCGAGGCTCTGGACAACATCACGAGCGTCCTTGCGGTGATCGTTGATAAGATTCGAGATTTGTCGAGGCTCCAATATGTGGTCGGGGAAGCGGGAGGCTAGAATGTTGGAGATTTGCCCCCGTGCGAAGTTTTCGGAGACTGCATACTCTTTCACGAGTTGACGCTGCTCAAGAGTCGGGGGACGGGGAATAGAGCCTCCAACCGGGACTTCGCGAGGGTGATTATGAGTCCAGTCAACCACAGTCACATGCCATCCGCCCGCAGGGAGTGCGGCGAAATTGGCATGTGCCATGCACTGTGTGCGGTTGGTGCGCCCTGTCCGATAATCGGAAGGATCAATATCAGAATGATGACCACTCTGGGTCCGGCCGTAGTGGTTGCAGCGCACAGTGATTCGGCGAATGGAGCCGTCACTGGCCCGCTTTGTCTGGCCGATTCGCCAAATGTGGCCGAGACGCGCCTCACGCTCGAAGACAGCATCTCGACCCTTCTCAAAGGAAGTAAAGAATGAACCAAGCCGCACAGCGTCCACCGTTTTGAGGTCTGGGTCGGATTTTGGGATATCAAAATCAACCGTGCAGCGAGGGCCGTTATGACCTGGATCCTGGGTCAATGAATGTTGAAAAAAACAGATCTCAATGAGATGGGCTTACCCTGCGACTTGGCCGGCTTGCGTTCAGGTGGTGA
The DNA here is from genome assembly GCA_029289555.1 of Mycena latifolia. Taxonomy (NCBI): domain Eukaryota; kingdom Fungi; phylum Basidiomycota; class Agaricomycetes; order Agaricales; family Mycenaceae; genus Mycena; species Mycena latifolia. The sequence goes on along the minus strand of JARJLE010000132.1, from coordinate 112,716 downwards.
GAACGTAAGGTCAATCAGTTCTTCTTTGATTTCAAGCTTGGGCCGCCTTGATTTGTTTGCGGGGGCAGGACTCGGAGTGCACAGGTCGATTACTTCTGAGTTCAATGACGCTGGCGGCGGGGGTTTCTCCCTGTCGAGGATAATGTGGGATGATTTGAACGATAGCAAGTCCCCGAGGGGCGGAAGAGGGGGGAGAGGAGCGGAGCTGGCATTGGATGTATGATGGTCATCCCTGCCCAATTTAAATGCGAAGGGAGAAGCCAGAGGTTGCACGTCGGCCTATGATAATACATTGTAAGCCAAATGAAGGAGAGAATCAACAAGGATATTGACCTCGGGTTCGCACATGGCATTAAACTTCGAGATCGCACGCGGGTGCCGATTCACATTTACAGGAGGCTGATGTTTGAGCGCTTTTAAAAACTCGAAAATGGGATGCATGATCTGAAGACAAGTTAGCGCGGTGATTTAAAATCCAAACAAGCTAATACCGTCGGAGCATGAAGATTAAAATCATTGTATCCATACGGCCCGTCAGGGGCGAGCGCCATCTCCGTATCATCCATGGGAGCGAGAACTGGAAGAACCCAGTCTTTATAGCTCTACAGGATTAAATAATCCCAACAGTCAACCGCGGCACATTACAAAAGTAGAGATGACTCACGCTATCAAATCCATACTCGATCGCTGTCAAATGGTACACTGTAAGGTCGCGCAAAGCACGGCGGCGGAAGATATGGCTTGTCGAGTTGGTCCACTTGTCCACCCTGACATCAAGGTCGGACTCGATGAGATTTAGGGCGGCTATTCCACAGCTCCCGGAACCTGCCAACTGGCGGGACGTTTCCAGCGTCCCCGTTCCAACAGGAACATTTTGGCCGGTTCCTGTCAAAACCCACTGGAAGATTTCTAAAATGGTTTTGTTCGCTGAACTGTGCATTGAGTCGCCGTGGTCGAGCACAGTAGACTCGGTCAGATCGCGATATGTGGAATAATGGTTGGAGGTGCAATCCAAAGCGAAAATTTTATCCACCTGGCTTGACCGCAATCTGTCGTGCAGAGAGATCAAGTTCGGGCTAAAGAGGCGCGGACTCTGCGCAAGGAGGTATTTGGCATCGTTGAGGAAGCTGGTGGGGAGAATAATGGTCGTTGGGTCGACTTCATCGGACACTGCAGCAGTTGAGAAGTAGAGGAGTTCCGATAGTGCATTCAGAACATCTTCATGAAGCCACTCCTCGCCGAGGAGGCAAGATAGCTTCCACAGGGGGAACGCGGTGACATGAAACCCGAATATTTTGGAGTGAATGAGGAGGGAAGCGAAGTGATCAAGCAGGTGGGTGCTCAACAGGAATGTGGTTGAGAAATAATCGACCAAATCGCGGGCAGCCTGGACCGCCATCTTGTTGTTATTGATATAGGAAAAAACTCGAATCTAGATTGAACGTCAAAGAGGGCACGTTGCGGGTTAATTCCAAGCGCACCTTTGAAAACGAGTAGAGATAATCAATATTTTGACCAGCTACCGCGAGAGTCACGGCGACAGCACGGGCACCGCGATCAAATGCCTCTTCCATGGCCTTGATAATCGGTGAGAGATCATCCATGTGGGGAACGACCTCGTTTTCCTCTACAATTGTGGATAAGTCGGTAGACACCTCGTTGACAAAAGTCCAGGCAGATAGAGTTTTTGGAGCATATATGGTTGGATATTTCAGCTCAGCGGCAGTTCTAAAGGTCAGATGCGCAAAAGATGAAGCGGAATAGGGGACCGATGGAAGTGGTGTGGAGTAGACGAGAAATTCCGAGGGAGGAGACGCCATGTTAAGGAGGGAATTGCTGACCGACCTCACTGAACGCCTTAGGTTTTATACGAGAGCTCGCAACTTCGGGTTTGTCAGCAGAAATTAGCTAAATGCAGCGCATCGTCGGGGCGCATCACCGGTACTGCGTGTGTTGGCGGTGTATCAGACTTGGCGGAGCTTACTCCGTTGGGCCCACAATATTCTCCGTTGGCCACCGCCCGCTCCGTACAGTGGGAAATTTATTCCTAAACCAGGGTTCAGGTACCTGGGCGCGACAATAGTCGCCTCCAGCACTTAATTGCTGGCCACCCGGGGGATGTAAAATACAAAGTGATAAATCTGGTGCAGACTTTTATGGTGATTAAACTTAAAGATCCAGCATGGCGGAACCACCGGGCCGTGGCCGGAATGTCGCCGGAATTTCGGGAGGGTTTCTTATTAGACATTTGAAAGAGTTCTCTGATGGGAGGGGTTTCTCTGGGAAACCGGGTTTCTCATTAGAATAATCCTTGGCACACAGCTTCTATGAGCGCCCAATACGCGCTGAACGAAGCACTGGGTTCTCTGACAGCTGGTATTCACATTGCAAATCACCTATTATTGGAGCAGATCTTCACAGCCGCCATACATCTCACACCGCGGGGCTGTGCGCACCGCAAGACACCTTGTCTTACACCACCATGGCACCCCTCCAAACCGAGTTGACGACATCCCCGCCAGCACGCGCCACCACGTCCAAGGCCGATGAGGTCAAGGATATGGCCAGCACGACCCTCGAAGCCGCTATCAAGATCCTCGAGCTGCTGTCCGATGTGACGGAGAATGTCCCCTACCTCAACACCATAACAGGGTGCATCCAAAAGTTGATCGACATTCGAACGGTCCGTTTGATTACATTCTTACCGCTCGGTGCGGGCTTATGAATTCACGTGTATAGGCCATGAAGAACAACAAGAAGCGGGCGAATGAGCTCCTCAGCAAAGTGGGAGACATTACGCATATTGTGGCCCAGGGATTGCAGGACCTCGATGTGGGAACACGCACCATTGCGCTGGAGCGGTTGGAGGTCGATTTGAGGAGATATGAAATGTGAGACTTTGACATCACCCTGGGTTGCACAATATTCATCCCATGCAGTTTCCTGACCGACGTCTGTGATATCTTGAGCCACTGGACGTCCCAGAGCTTTGTCAAGCGTCTGTGGTCCCACGGAGATTTCCCTGGCATCGCCGACGGCGTAGAGCGAAGACTCGACACGTTCCGTGATGCATTCAATGTATGTGGCCGATGTAAGGCACCTCTAAAAGAATTGACCTCAATGGCCATGTGAAGGTTGCTCGTCTGATCGATCTTTCGATTGGCCTGGATGCGTTGGACAACAAAGGGTACCTGAGTCGGCCTGCACCTAGCCGCGTCTGATTCGACTCTCCTAGACAAGCCTTGGTGGATGGAGATATGCACAGAAATCTGAAAGAATGGCTTCAACCCGCGAACGTCGCCATCAGCGATCGAGACGCCGCAAATAGGCGACATCCCGAGACCGGAAAATGGCTGCTTGAACGTGCAGAATTCACAGAGTGGATGCGCACCCCACACTCGTTGCTCTGGATCCACGGAATATGTAAGGGTCTCCATTCAATCTGCACGACATTTACAAAATTGCTTCTCTGCAGCGGGGTCCGGGAAAACTGTCCTCAGGTAACATCTTCCCCTTGCCTGTACTCCACCTGAAATCGGCTGATAATTACTAGCTCAACCATCATCAAAACACTCCGCAGCAGAAGGGAGACTCTTGTGTTCTTCTACTTCGACACGAACAATTCGGGACAACGCACTGTGACACAGCTTCTGTGCACATTGGTGATGCACCTCTCGGCCCAAGCAGACTCCCCTGACAACACATTGAGGGATCTTTGGGAATCTCATGCCAAAGGCCAACAGCTCCCTGGTGATTCTGCTCTGATTTCGGACGCCTTGATCCCCATTCTCGTGCAATTCACTCGACCGGTATATATTGTGCTGGATGCACTTGACGAATGCTCAGAACGGCATAAACTGCTTGAGTCGCTCATCAAGATCCTGGATGCAGCGCCATCCAATCTTCACCTTCTCCTGACAAGTCGACCCGAGGTTCCTCACGGTAGCAAACTCATTCAACGTGCGGTTTCACTATCCCTTGAGGGTTGCGTGGATCAGGACATCAAGTCATATATCACCGAGAAATTGTCCGAGGATGTTGAATGGACTGATGAACAGAAAGACCAGATCAGAGTGGGGCTGGTGGAGCGCAGTGGTGGGATGTGAGTCCAATTAGCACCATTGGCATGTCATTAATTGTACCCACAAGGTTTCGTCTTGCTGCTCTACAGCTAGAACGAGTGCTCAACTGTGACGGGAGGCAATCTCAAGTCACTAGGGCTCTTTCAGAGATGCCAACTTCCCTGGAAACCCTCTACGACCGCATCCTAGAAGACATTGCCGATCCCGACATGGTTTCAACTGTCAGACGCGCAATTACTTGGCTGATGTTCTCACAACGTCCAATGAAGTTGCAGGAGATCATTGACACCCTGGCATTTGATTTCAACAGACAGCTACTCCGGTTCAATCCAGCCGAGCGAATGCGACCCAAGGCACTCCTGACTGCATGTGCAGGTCTGGTCACAGTATCGGAAGGAACCACGGTCAAACTTGCACATGCCTCCGTCAATGAGTATTTCCTCTCTGCACAAAAGCCACGGGACCTCTATGGTCAGTCAGCATTCTCAGAGCAAACAGCACACCTCTTGATCGCGCGGACATGTGTTGCATATCTCTGCAGCTTTGATCGTGTTCTCAACGATGAGGCTGATCTCCAGCGATATCCTCTGGCACTATATGCAGCAGAGAACTGGGCATTCCATGCCAAAATTTGTGATGAAATCTGGCTAGAGGCACATGAAGTGAGTCAAATCCATGGAGTTTTGATCCGTAGGTGAAATGTCAGTAACCATATCTCAATAGATCATGCAAATGCCGGGGGAAGTACAGAATGCCACTATACCCTTGAGCGATGGCTGGGTCCTCAGGCCTCGGGAACTGATTGAGGGCATCTTGGAACTTCTCCGGCGGGCAAGTGCACAATGCATCTCATTGTGGTCTGCATCCATGTTCAAGGCCACCGTCAGCCTCACCCCAGAGGGCCACCCAGACAAGCCTTCACAGCTAAGCAATCTTGGTAATTGCCTGCTTAGTAGCTTTGAGTGGTTTGGCAACCTCACTGATCTCGATGAGTCTGTCTCCACAGCCAGAGCTGCTGTTACCCTTACTCCAGAGGGCCACCCAGACATGTGTTTATGGCTGAACAATCTTGGAAACTCCCTACTGACTCGCTTCAAGCGGCTTGGTGATCCCACTGATGTCAAGGAGGCTGTGTCTACATTCCAGGCCATTGTCAGCCTAATTCCAGAGGGACACCCAGACAAGCCTTCACAGCTAAATAATCTTGGAATTTCCCTGAGCCATCGGTTTGAGCAGCTTGGGGACCTCACCGATCTCAATGAGTCCGTGTCCAAGTTTGAGGCTGCTGTCAGCCTCACTCCGAAGGGCCATCCATACAAGCCTTCACGGCTGAATAATCTTGGAAGTTCCCTCCTCAGACGCTTTGAGCAGCTGGGTGACCTCAATGATCTCAATGAGTCAGTGTCCAAGTTTGAGGCTGCTGTCAGTCTCACTCCAGAGGGCCACCCAGACAAGCCTTCATGGCTGAAAAATCTTGGCAATTCACTGCTCAGTCGGTTTGAGCAGCTTGGCGACCTCACTGATCTGAATGAGTCCATGTCCAGATTCAAGGACACTGTCAGCCTCACTCCAGAGGGCCACCCAGACAAGCCTACACGGCTGATCAATCTCGGAAATTGTCTTCATCAGTGCTTCAACAGGCTTAAGGACCCTCGTGATTATGAGGATATGCTGATTCAATACAGCCGTGCTGCCTCCTCCCTGACTGGTACAGCTCATCTCAAATTTCAAGCCTCCAGGCTGTGGGCGCACTATGCCCACATGCACCAGCACCCATCTGTTCTCCGTGCATATGCCACAGCCATTGATCTTGTGCCCCAAGTGGCTTGGCTTGGTCTATCTATAAATGATCGACATCACCAGATTTTGCAAGCAGGCTCAATTGCGAGGGATGGTGCCTCGGCAGCAATTGAAGCCCATGAATACAGGAAAGCAGTGGAGTGGGTCGAGCAAGGTTGTTCAGTTATCTTTGGCCAGTTCCTCAATCTGCGAAGTCCAGTAGATGACCTACAGATGCTCCTTCCCAAGCTTGCAGCTGAACTTGTCTCCATTTCAAACCTGTTGGAAACATCTGGCATACGGAGTGGTATAGAAGCAGCCAGCTTCGCGCCTTCACCATCACTTCAGACTACAGCACGGCAATACCATGATCTTGCTGTTCAAAGAGACCGTCTTCTCAAGCAAATTCGAGGGTTGCCTGGGTTTGAGCAGTTCCTATTGCCAAAGGCCATTTCCATGCTTTCTCAGGCTGCGAAAATCGGCCCTGTTGTCCTGTTGAACACCAGCAGCTATCGCTCTGATGCTCTAGTCCTCATTCCCGGTCTTGGGGATGAAGTTATGCATGTGCCACTCCCTGATTTCACACTGGATCAGGCACAGGATTTGACTGAAGCACTGCGATCTCTGGTGAGAGGAGCTGCCCGGAGTCATAGGTTGCGTGCTAGATGTGAGGGGGAGTTGCGTCCAGATGAGGAGTTTTCATGGATTCTCTCTGTGCTCTGGATGAAGATTGTTAAGCCTGTCCTCAATGGACTTGCTTTCACGGTAAGCCATGTTGACCAGGTGAGGCAATTCAATTTCTCATATTTAGTATAGAATCCTTCGTATATGGATCCCGGACGTATATGGTGGTGTCCCACTGGGCCACTCACCTTTCTCCCCATCCATGCAGCAGGCATCTACAGCCAAGAGGCAGCCTTTGGCTCACAGTTGTCAGACTTTTTCATTTCATCCTACACACCATCACTGTCTGCTTTAATTGAAGGCTTCCGCACCAAACAGGAGTCACAGGATGGACTTCAACTTCTTGCCGTTTCCCAGCCATCTGCAGTTGGACAAAGCTACATTCCTGGAACCATGAAGGAAATTGACTCAATTGAACATTTTGCCCAAGGAGTAATCCCTGTTCTGCGGTTGGAGCGTGACATGGCAACTGCGGAAAGTGTTCAGAAAGCCATGAGGGAATCTCGCTGGGCACACTTTGCATGTCACGGAGTACAGGATATTTTTAATCCAACCAACAGTGGCCTCCTCCTTGCAGGAAGCTCAAAATTGACACTTTCAGACATTATCCAGCTACATCTCCCACATGCGGATCTTGCATTCTTATCTGCATGTGATGCTGCTGCCACTGGATCCCAACATCTTGAAGATGCGGCAGTTCATCTCACTGCGGGCATGTTGTTAGCAGGATATCGTGGTGTCATTGGGACAATGTGGTCCATAATGGACAATGATGGGCCACAAGTCACAAGGGATGTTTATGCCCACCTTTTCAAAACATCACCGCCAGATTCCATGAGGGCTGCGGAAGCGCTTCATCTCGCTGTGAGGAATCTCCGAGACTCGGACCGTGCTGGAGGAATGAAGTCATTTTCATGCTGGGTGCCATTCATACATGTTGGGGTTTAATCAGGGTGGTATCCAAAGGATAAGTAGTGTGTATATAGGCTCCAGCTTACTTCTGTTTGGTCAGTTTTCAATTTTTCATTTTGCATTCTGAAGTTTCCATCTGGTGGGTGGAAACTGTAAGGCCTGATCGGGTGGACGGCTCCGCGGGAGCCGCCCAGCCAAAATCAAGGTGTCCGCCTAGGTAAAGTGTAGCGGTCTCGAAGCGTAGCTGATGGAGTGCTCGGTGGCAACCGGCTCCGCTTTTTGAGGCTGTCACACAATTTTCTGCGCGCCCCTACATGCTCTTTACTATCCCACCCCACATTCTTACACTCTTTTAAACTATTCTCTAATCCTCTATGCCCCCCAAAAGAGACCGCTGCACATGGTCGGATTCGGAAAATTCGAGGCTCGTCAGAAAACTCCACTGGGCCAAAGCCAATAGCTTCCAGGCGGACAGCGGTGGGCTTCTGTGTCACCGACCAGGCGGACAACCCCAGTGCTCCGAAGACTGTAGATAAGATCCAAGACCATTACGGTAATGTACGTACTGTATTCGAATCATAGATTGTACTGACTTGTCATCAGTTAAAAGCATCCTTCCTAGCCGTCCATGCATTGCGCCAACAGTCCGGCTTCGGCTGGGATGATGGCCTGAAGCTGGTCACCGCCAATGAGGACGTTCGGACAGCGTACCTCCTGGTGCGTTTCTGCTCTTATAAAAAGTAATTGCGGTCTAATCTTACCTCCTTTTAGAAAAGGCCCAACACCATAGTCTAGTTTTACTTGCCGGCTGATAGCCGTAGGTCGAGCTTCCGCCACATCGGTCGTGCTGGGCTCACTAAGTGCATAGCTCTCTTAGAAAGTCTCCTGAACCCTCGGGGGACCTCTGAACATCAGCCTATATGTGCAGCTCAATTTATTCCATCCTGATCCCTGCAAAAACCGAAAATCAATCCATACGGATTTTGTGCACAGCCACAGTTCTGGCTTGCAGAAAGGCGCCCCACACGCTCAATATTACAGTCATGGGATAGGTTCGACGGGAACACCCACTGTGAAGTGTAGGTATGTCGCCTGCTATCGAGAGCAGCCTTTATTGGCCACTGGGGTTGAATACCGGATTTCCCGATTGGGAGTTTCCTAATCCGGAAGCCTGACCTACGGCTTTCGCTGTGCCACTGGAATCAGACCATTATATCAGGTTTTTTTTCCTCTCTCAAATTTCGAAAAAAAAAACTTGACTTGGGAGACTACGTTCGTCCTGCGGTTGACCGCTCCGAATTATAAAATTACGCCCGCATCATGTCTGCCGGATGCTCATACAGTCTCTAGTACTAATAAGCCCAATGGGTCTGGATTTTTGATTTTTCTCTCTCATTTCTTGCTCTTTCCCCCCGGAGTTTTTTGCAGCAGTTAGATATACTAGTATGCTATAACTGTATGAAATGTCTAAGGGATATGGCAAGAGGAAGGTATTGAGAATGAGTCGCCGAGCCATCAAATTTTGTGATGTTGAGAAAGGCATCGGTCTCCTGGCTTCGCAGCTCACCTCAGACCTCCGGAAAATTTTGAGGGGCAATTTATATCACATAGAAGTCATTATGCCTCTTCAAATTATTTCTCCGGGACGTTATTCTGGTGCTTTGGAGGCAAGGGTTCAGTTGTGACACAATGTCACAATTGATTTGGCTGATTGATTTGTCACGCACTCGCGGCCCTCCTTTCCAGACCGCAATAGCACCCCGGAAAAATATTCTGGAGAGACAGAAAGTTTAATATATGATATAAAGTGCCCCTAAAAATTTTCCAGAGGTCTGAGGTGAGCTGCGAGGCCAGGAGACCGATGCCTTTCTCAACATCACAAAATTTGATGGCTCGGCGACTCATTCTCAATACCTTCCTCTTGCCATATCCCTTAGACATTTCATACAGTTATAGCATACTAGTAGTGTCCCCTGCCACTGGCAGGGGACACCGTAAGTTATTGGGGGACTTTTATTCAACCGGATGTTTGATTTGATTTGATTTGATTTCGGGGTTGAATTCTGGGCCAAGTAGTGCTGCCAATCTAACTGGAGGAAGAAGAAAATCAGCTACACCGCACTATTTCCATTGCATGTCCGCCTGCGATATTGGTCGGACTGTGTTTATTACTTAGTTACTCGCATATTAAGCAGATGCCTCGTATCAGAGTGCACCTGTTTGGCTACTTCCTAATTTACCCTCGTTTTCTCATCCCACTGCTCCAACGCCCCCGAATTCTAGCATTTAAATTTCCTTTGTCTCGTGGATCTTTCAGTTGACCCGGCAAATGTCCCTCCACATCAAAGATTAGCTCGGGGGCTGTGCGCTTCAGTACGTGCGTTTCAATTTTGACCTCGCCGATCAGCCGTTCAACACCCATTCAAAAGACAGGTTCTCATTCGCCGCTTTCGTTGTTCACCCCATCATCATTCCCGGTATCCCATCGCATCGCTCTGTCCCCCCAGTGCCATTCTCGTGCTGCCTTCCGAAGCAAACTAATCTCCCTCCTCCACTCCTAGGCTATAGGACACAGATGAGTACTATGGTGCCTTTGCTCATTCCTCTACACCCATCTCGTCCGTAGACAGCAATCTTAGGCCTGAGGGCAGTGGATGAACATGAGTAAACGGTAACTTCTGCTAGCTACATACATGTTGCCAATGCTATTTATTGTTGGAGCCGATAACTCTACGTGGCTTGTCTGTCGGCTCAACAACATCTCACGTTGCAATACTCGTGTTCCACTTATAGTGAACGACAATCGAACCTCCGGCGAACTTGATAATTACGTCCGCACCCGCAGGCACTGTACATCAAACAGTCAGCGACATTGTAGGCTCGCATGTACAGGCCTGGAATAAAACGGGAAGGTATGATGCGAGTTGACACGCTCAGCGGGGGAGCTCGGACGCCGAGGAGCTCAGCGGGGGCGACCGAGCCGTCCTAGCTCACTAAGGAGGACAGAAAGAATTCAATTGACGTGGATTGATGCACAACGACTCGAATATCGCGGGCACTGGCCCACCCGTACGCGGCCAGGCGGGTCAATATATCATATACGAAACTTCATTCGCCCGCGGGGCGGATCCGCGCGCGCGGTCAACTTCAAGTGTGAGGGCGCGTACGTGTTTAAATGAGGGGTGAGTGTGGTATGTGGATGGATTGCACGGTAGGATGAACGAGATTGATCAAAGATAGAACTCCCACAGGCAGCACCGGCAGCACTTCAGTGACAAATTGCAGTCTAACGCCCTCGGTCAGTTACTGATGATAAGTAATAATATTAGACTATGAGCCTCCGCAAGCTACATGCTATTTATTGTTGGAGTCGATAAATAACTCGCGGTTCAGTTCGAAGGGAGGTATATAGTCCACCGAGAGTAAAAAGCATTGCACTTGGAGAAATCGATAAATATACATCTCGCATCCAGCTGCAGAACCGGCGGGCACATCAAACCTTTGGGACTACCTGAGTCGCGGGCGTACATGGACAGGCCTCGATTTTTTTTCAGGATCGGAGGACGCAGAACCAGAGCTCAGAAGTCCAGAGCAAGCCACAGCTGTGCATATTCCGATATTGGAATTACAGGAAGGAGACCTCCAACCCACGCAGCCCCGAGGAGAAGCACAGGTGGTTGTCAATGGAAGTTGACGTTATGAAAGTGGGCGGGGCGTAATGTGGCCGGTGCGTTGGGGATCCCAAGGTTGGCGTGCAACAGGAGAGGGCGGCGTGCGCGGACGGCATCAGCCTAAAGTCGAATAAACTGAAAATGAAACATCCGTCCAATGTGTACATCTGAGAGGCACCATCCCCGCCGACATGAATGATGCATCACGGATCGAAAAATAATATAACCCAATATCACAGCTGAGTCGCTCGCACACCGGGGTTGTTCAAGCTGTGCAGGCAGTCTCGCGGGATAATTATCAAATCCTGTTGCCAGCGCCAGTAGAAATGAATCAATCAATCAATGCACCACCTTGGATACAGATGAGGGCGAGGATGGGGATGAAGACGAGGATACGGATGAACATGAGGTGTGCGCCGGCGAGAAGCGAAGCGACAACAGCAGAATATTAATTTCAACGCTACTGATAGAACCGGCGCATATGCACAGCAGAAAGATCCCGGGTCTGTAAACTCGAGGACGATAAATCCAGCGACTTGGAGACCGTGTGCGCCGGGGATGGATTTTAAAGCGAGCACTGCAGTTATGTGAGCGTCGAACAAGCTCAGATCGAATGAGGACTGGATTCAGAATGTCCAGTAGCAATTGAAGAGACACGGTCCTCAGTGGCAATTAAAGAGATGCAGTCCTGATCGAACGACCTCGACGGAGGAGTGTGTAGTATACAAGTACCTTAAACTAATGTATAAGGACTTGCTTGAATAGGGCAGGAGGAAACAATTCGAGGAGGGTTTTGAACCTGGAAGCGAGAGGGTTTGGGACCCGAAAGCCATAACGAGAACGAGAAGGTTTTGGACCTGAAGCGAGCTCGAGGAGGATTTTCGCACCCAGAAAAGAGCGAGTTCTCCACAAGCATGTGGTTCAGCTGTTCAGGGGTAGGATTGGCTCGCGAAATGCAAATGAACGAAGTACGAGGAAGAGTACTTGTTAGAGTCATCTGAATTTGCACGAGGTGGTACTGGGAGCGAGGACGAAGGGAGGAAGGAAGCACAGCGGGCGGGCAGGCGGAAGGTATCGAGGGTTGAGCATATCAAGAGGCAAGGACGAGCGAACGGAAAGATACGAGTAGGCAGAAGAATAATCGAGTAACCAGGAGAGAGAGAGGAATAAAAAGAAAGCAGCGTAACTAAGCAGAGGAGCGAACGAAGCGGGGAGAGCATCGGGATACGAGCGACGTCGAAGCTGAGGGTGGGGATCGATAGGACTGAGGGTAGGAGATCGATAGGACTGAGGGAGGAAACACGAATGAGACGTGACGGAGGAGAAGCGAGTCGATGCATGAACGAGGGAAAGAGGTTGCGGCGCGGATTCCGCGCGTCGAAGGTGGGGAAGAGTGCGAGTGAGAGGACTCGAACGCCACTCGGCATACGCGAGCTGAAGCGCGATTGACGGGCGACTGGCGTGCGTGAGCGGGACTACACCCGCTCCCACCAGTCCTCCTTCTGCTCATCCGCTCGCCGGTCATCCTCACACCTTGCGTCCCGCCTCTCCTCTGGCCGCTCCTCGCGTTCGCGTTCGCGCGGGGACGCAGACCTGCGGGGATTCCAATGCCCGTTCGTATTAGCACCAGAGTACGGGGCGAGATGTGATTGGAGTACGGCGGCGACGACTCGGTATTGCTGAAGGACACTGTTGGGGGCGGGGCGAGACAGCCAGCGCCGAGGCGGCGATGACGTGCAGCACGCGCAGCGACGGGCGCGCGAGGATGACGAGTGCGGGTGGGAGTGTGTTGTCTGTGGGGGTGCTTGTCAGATTTGGTAGCGGCAGAGGGACATTGTACTAACAACGACAATGAGTCTCCCCGCCGCCTCGCAGGCACATGGCGTCCCGATTCCCTTCTCCTGCTCTTCAGCATCGCGTCGTCCGCACGACTGGGGCGCAGATGACGGCGCGGGCGGTGCCCAGACGCCAACGATGCGCCCGCACGCGAGCGAGTACACGAGGAACAGATGGGTATGCAGAGCAAGGGGAAATAGAGCCGGACGCGAGGAGCAGGGCGGGGTGGCGCCGGGGGAAATACAGGTGCTGGATAACGGGAAAGGGTAGACGGATGGATGGAAGAATGGATGGATAGACGGCATGGGAAGAAAGGAAGGGAGAGCATGGACGTCGGAAGAGATAGAAAGGAGCGCGATAGACGCATAGAATGAAGATGGCACAAGGGAAACGAAGGAGAGAGAAGGCCGACGATAACAGAAGAAAAGAAAGAAGCGTACCGCGGAGCGTCCTGCGCGCGCGCGCGCGTGTGCGCCCCCTGCGTCTGCGCGTGGGCTCCTCCACCCGCCCTTCCCGATGTAGCCTTCCCTTCTGCCTCTCGATTCTACCCGACGCCGGCTGCGGATCCTTAAGGTGCCTTACAAGGAGCAGAGAGCCATGATTAGAAGCACAAGACGCAAAGCGGATTCCTCGGGCAAGACTTTCAAGTTTCGCGGTGATGGTGGTCGGAAAGAAAGAGGCGCTGGCCGTGGGAGATTTGATGCGAAGCTCGAATTCCCACGATCGCTCGGCAGTCAGGCCTGACTGTGTGGTCGTAAGTTTGTCTCCCGTTGTATGTTTCTTCGCCCATAGATTTATTCCGCAAGTCAATTCAACAACTAATTAGTGTCTTCAACCCAAGAGGGTTTGAAAACCCGAAAAATCTACATAGGGTCGGTTTTTTTTTCTCAGACGGTCGAGGGTACACCCTCCCCCCTACGTAAGCGATTGGTAAGCCGCACGTGCCATCAAATTCCCTTTTCAGGATGCATCCGGTGCACGCAATAATCTATGCCACCTTTGTAAGCTGCTCTTTCCCTCCTTGGCAGGCCTTGCACACCCATCCATCATGCAGATGTTCATCTGTGACACATTCCCGGTGGTACTGAACCACAGTCAACTTCCCGCAGGCCTCTCAACAAGAGTGACACGCACCCAGACTGATTTACATTCAAGTTTGGTGCATTGAATGGTCAATGTAGGGTTTTGTTGCTCTACAGGTCACCTTTTGGCTGCACTCACAGGCTTTGTATTCATGTGAACTTTGGAGTATTGAGTATTTTAAATAGGACTCGCAAAGGCTACCGCATACGCGTGGCGAGCAAGGATGTAAGCCTCTGAAATGATAAGTGGACTGGCCAAATTTCGCCTTTTCGGTCCTTTGTGTCGATCAATCAGCAGTTGCTTCATGATCATCTTCTCCTTCTCGCTGGCGGCCATCATTTCTCAAGGGAGTGTCCAAGAAAAAAAATTAGCTGATTGTGATTGGAAAGCAATGTCTCAGGCACGGAAAACAACACCACCAAACATGACCAGAGGTATCAATGACTTGTTGTGGCCCAGGAAGAGGTTTAGGTGAGAATGGAGAGTGTTCTATGCCTCCTACGGTGGCCACAAGGTTCAAATGTTCATTTGCGTAAAAGGGTATATAATTTTTTTTTCACGGCCGGTGGGACCCCCCACCCCCCCACCATATATGGAAATTTCTTATCTTCGGACCCTCTTGCTTCAACCTGCTTCACATATTTGCTTGATTTGTATCCGACACCTTTTCAACGATTGAATGTGGGGTGTCCCCTTATTTTTCAGAGAACCAGGAGTGTTGCACAAATAATTATAGCAGCAAAAAATAATGCCGATAAAAAAAAAGCCGAAAAAAATAATCGTCGCAAGGCACAGCCATATCGCGACGACAACGAACAGCACCAGGACGACGAGGAGCAGCCGAGAGCACCCCAGAATCACGCGGCTGGTGCATGGAGGTATCGAGCTCGTGCTGATATAGCCCGCGGGAAGATAGAGGCAATAGTAATGAAATGCGAGCTCAGTCGTCCGTCAGTGTATGCACCGACTCATTCGTCCGACGTCCATCTAACGAGCGAAGGACAATGACTGGGGAAGGCGCGGGGTATCCAGCGTGCAAGGGTGAGGGTGGAGAAACGAAAACTCCCGGAAGCGGGAATGCATGTCTCGCGAAAAGGCGAGACAGCCAAAGTGCCACTCCTCCGCCCTCTCGCAGCAGGATCAGAAATCCAGCGAGATCGCCGACATTTGCGAGCTCCACATGAAGAAGTGCAGGATGCGGCGCATGCTGCAAGAAACTCGAAGGGCAAGGGCACGAAGCCCAGACGGGACGCCCGCGCAGCGGGTGGACCGCGTCAAAGAAGGCTGGGGCGACGTCCGTGCATCTACAGGCAAGCGCGGGACCGCGACGCACGACCTCCACCACGCAGGGAAATGCCCACTCCGCAGAACCTCTCGCATCGAAACATGCAAGAGAGAACCCCAAAATTGCGCATCCCCACAATCGAAAAAACAAAGAAAGAACAGGCAAAGATCGCCACTCACCCACGAAACAGCTGCCCACTTCCACCGCAGTGCATGGCCCTGGCGGGCGTGAGCAGCGCCGCCAAGGAAGGAAGGACTAGTGGTGCAGTGGTGCTTAAGGAAGTGTGAAGGGCAGCGCATGTGTGATGGTGGCGCGATGAAGGGGATCTCAAGGGATAAGAGAATGTTGACGGACAGCGAGGGCGACGGATGGAGGGAGAAGCGGAAGAGATGGACGATAAGGACGAGGGATTATGAGGGGAAGGAAGAAGGGTGGTGCAGGAAGGATAGCGAGGACGGCGAGAGCGCGGGCCGGACAGAGGGAGATGTCAAGCGCGTAAATGAGAACGAACGAGGTCAAGGCACAAGCGCCAAGGATACGCAGTCAGCGATGGAGGGAAAGTAAGGTGGGCGTGCGCAGAGGAACAGGGGGGAGAGGCGAAAAGGCGTGGATGGTGAGAGGGTGTATGAAAGAAGGGAGTAAATCAATGCCAGAGCGAATGGAAAAGGCTCCGTGCGACAAGTCAAAGTCCACTGCAAAGACGAAGCAAAAGATGAGCTAAAAAGCTCACCTCATCACGATCCCTCGTACCCCATTGCTGTCCCGGTCCGCGGAGAACTGTGCGCGCGTAAACGAGGCGCACTGCAAATGGAGGAGGGTCGATATGCGCATTAAGGAGCGGGCTCTTGCGATGCGTGTAAGGGACCAGCACGCACGAGGAAACCTGTGCGCGAACGAGGCTGTCGATTGTGGATGGATACGAGACGGACCGTGCCCTCTGGGCGCATGTCCACGCCCGACGTAGACGCGGAGGCGGGCGTGCTCGCGACGTACTCCGCATCCGGAGTCGGCGGGGCGGTATGACGCAGAGAGGGGTGTATGCGCAAACGGGGCGAGGGCGGGAAAGCGGAGCTGTTATTCGTAGGTCGTGATCCACTGAAACGGTGCAGTGGCGCGCAGCCGTGAAATCTAATATAAAAAGAGTAAGACAATAAGTCTTAACTCTAATCACACTAAACTCCAACAGCCAATCACTCCAACAGCCTTATCGTTATTTAGTTCGGGGCGACGGGTACTCGTATCGACCCTTCAATTTCAATAGAAAGACCACAGGTACTTTAGTGGGTGGAAGATCCTCCTTTGTATAACCAGTGTCTCCAGATGTCTTATCGACGGGGGTGTAGATGTTTTAAGTCTACGAGTGAAGTGGCTCGCGCCAGAGATTGGACTTTATAAATAGGGATCGGGCCGATGAGTGTGGGGAAGGGCGTAGAAGCTAACACAGTGACTGAGCTGGCGCGAGTTTGAACTTGCAAGGTTCAGTGACTGGCGCGAACCGAGTGTGTAGAGAGCGGGCTGAGCAATGTCACAGTGACTGAGCTGGCGCCGAGTTTGAACGTAAGTTCAGTGACTGAGCAGGCAACCGAGTATGATAGACAAAGCCGACTAGACACCTAGGCCAGTGACTGGGCGAACACCGAAGGGTAGAGGAGCTGAGTGTGGAAGGTTGGCTCTAAGGCTCTAGCACAGTGACTGGGCCGGCGCGAGTTTGAACTCTTGCAATAGTTCAGGGACTTGGCGCGGGATGAGTGTGTGGTAGGAAGCTGGCGCCGACTAGTGACTGGGCTGGCGCCGAGTATGAACTTGCAAGGGTTCAGTGACTGGGACGGCAGATGAGTATAGTGCAGGCTCTTAGGCGAGTTGTCCAGTGACTGAGCTGAGCTCTGAGCTCAAAAGAGCTATGTGCCAATAACGGGGGAGTTTTCACTGTCTATCTACTGATTTACATGCGGCTTTTATACTACTGAACTAAGCGAGATATACAAACGTTGAATGAGTAATAATAAGGTATAAGCGAGCTCTTTGGCTCCATCCGTGGTGCACCTTTCTCCTTAGCGAGCCTTAGAAAGCCGCAGCACTTCCTTGGACCAATGAGAGGCCAGCTCTTAGCGAATTCAACCCAAAAAAGGGCTGCCCTTCGTCGGCTAGCTTCGCTAAAGTCCTCTACTTCATAATTGTCTCCTACTAATACCATCGGCTAATAGCCTCTCTAAGCGAGCGCCAAGCCTCCCGGTAAGCCTTCATTACTCAAGACATCCTTGAGTTCGTCGAGGGAATTTGAGGAAAGTCGGCGCCAACTATTTATAGACTTCCTGGCGCCGACTTGTGCAAATTTCCTCTTTCGGATTCTTTCTTCCTTATGAGATCCTCGCGCCAAGGTATGCATTATCCTTGCTCCTTAGTTTACTTCAAGGGTTGGCGCCAGCTCTCAGCATGTAGCCTGGTGCTGACCCATTTGAGTACGCTCCAATTTATACTGGCGCGCGCTCGTTTCATTGTCAATTTCCTGGCGCCGACTGGCTTCTATTTTGGGAAACCCTTCATAATCTCCTTGGCCTCAGTTCAAAGCCTCGCGCCAATAGCTAGTCTCTCCTGTTTCCTTCCAAAGTCCCTTGATTGCCTAACATCCATATTGACACCGAACTTGTAGCATTTGTTTAATACTCCGCGCCGGGTGAGTCCTATGGCTAGCTAGTGTGTTTTGAAGCCAGGCCAGTATCCTAAGCCCCCGTGAAGAGTACCTCAGACGGCAACCCAGTCTTCCTTTGTTGGTTATGCTAGTTTGCAATGCTTCAAACGGCTTAACACTCAGTTCCGGGATTGAACCAGTGCCCTCTAGTCTTACTGGAGTCACAAATACAAGCCATCCGCTTGCATTTGTATGAAAACAAAGATTTCAGGCGCGCAAAGATGCACGCCTTATCACCACGTCGCACAGGACGCGCTCGCATGAAGCACCACGAGCCGGAGGTGGGCTGTGGCGTGGACGTGGGGAGGACGCTCTAGGTCGCACTGAGGGCGGGCGGGGGTATGAAGGGGCTTGTTACGAGGCGTGTGGGGGGGGGGGTAGGATGTGTTCTGCGAAGGAGAGTGGCCCAGCGGCAAGGCGGCGTATGGGTCGATGTCGACGAGGCGGCGTGCACATTTACATGATTTCCGAGGCGCTGGCGCTGGGCGGAGTGGTGGGGGGTAGGACGCGGGATTGGACTGTATCATCGCCTCCATTGCGGAATAGCGGAGGCTCTAAGGCATGTACCGATGGGCGTGTGGGTTACGAACGAGAAGCCAACAGGGTGTAATGCGTATAGAGCGGAAAGTGGTCTACGATGAGAGCGGATGAGCGTCGAGGACTCGAGGATGCGTGCCCTCGGAGCTAAGGGAAGCTCGAACCGCATCCCGCCTGAGCGATTGAATGCACGATTGCGGGCGCGCTAGTGCGCGAGACCCGCCGTGAGTACGCGTGAGTCTGGCCTCGTGGTGGACTCTCACCACGAGAGTTTGGACTTGGTTTGGACCCACCACGACGGCGTCGGAGATGAAGTTGATTGATGCGATGATTTCTTTCTATTCTGCTGCGCTCACCTAAACTTGATCCGAATTCAATTCTTTCATGTTTGTCGACAGTCGCCGACCACGAGGCTAACTCGACAGCAGGACCAACTTATAGAATCACGGTCGCTCCGAATTGGTAAACGCTAAGTTTCGTCAACGTGAATATTTATGAGCTGAATTTGTGTCAGACCGCTACCTTGCGCCGGTTCCCCGCTTCCAGCTCGCCGGCACCGCTCCTCGGTTTGAGGTGAGTATCCTCACTTCGTCTCGGATCACAATGCTGATATCCATTTCAGAGTTGGATCAATCCGGTAGATGCTTCGTTCCATTCTGTAGCAGCTGTACTGTAGGTACCGGAATAGATTCTATTTGACCTCCCAAATTGGAATCAGTGAACCCGAAATCAGTGCCTAGAAGTGCTGAAAATCAGTGCCTGATTTCAGCGGACGCAAGAGGGACCATTTACAACGCCCGTGGTCCGAGGGTTTCTGAGGATCAGACACGGTTACAGTGGCAAGGCTGCGAACGCTGGTTTGATTACACATTCGGCGCCGCACGAGGTAATTTCGCGAGCTACACAACTGGTTCCTCACGCAGAAACCGTGGGCTTCGAAGCCAACATTGCGCGAAATCGCAGGGGAAGGCGCGGGATGAATAAGGACGGAAGAACGGAATAATGCCTCGCAGCGTGGCCAGGACAAGAGGGGACTATTCGCGCCAGGGAAGGAAGGGTATGGGATTGAAGATTGCGAGCCGGCGCGGCGAGATCAGGAGCTGGGGCGCGACGAGAGGGGAATCAATGGAGAGCGCGGATATTTGTTTTGAGATGGAGGTGCAATGCGGCTCAGGGTGGTGGGTCGTCGTGGCCCGGAATTGTGCAAACTTGTGCGCTGAAGTGCGCATAGCGCCATCGTGCAAGGGAACTGACAAGTGCGCACGGGAGGAGACGAAAGACATCCAGGGAGAGTCGTCAGTGCGTCCACTGCTGCCTTTGGAGGTCTGCGGACAGTTTAAAGTGCACTGCAGAGTTCAGCAGATGCGCGGTCATGCCTTAATGGGTGCGATGTCCGGCCACCGGGTGCCATCGAAGCACGATAAAAGCCGCTGGAGGACGAGAGGCGCGAAACCTCTAGTGAGGACAAGGAGTACGTAGAGTGAGAGATCACCCATAGGACAAGCTACAAGTGACATGGCTCCAGGCTAGCGGTGCGATGGAGGGAGGCCTACGTCGGCGCAGAGAGTCGAAGGGAAAGTAGAGAAGCAGCGTTTGATCGCATCATCGGTCCGCGGCGCCGAACACTGCTTCTTCTCTGCCACCACCTCGTTCCTCATATGCACACCTCTTCGGTTTGAAGGTCTTGGATCTCTTCTCAAATTGTCTATTTGATTACCTGCGACGCGAGCGTCTTGTCGATGGAGCTCAAACTACGTGCGCGGATATCGTCTGTGCAGGCCGCGTGGCCACAATTCGCAGGGCGCCCCCCGCCGCCGACAAGCGCACGGGCGAGTTCGGAGGGTGTGATGCGCATGGCTGCTCCATCAAGCTCTGCGCCTCGCATGCTACTAGGTCGTGGGGGCGAATGGGACTCCTCTGCAGTGTACGCCGCTGCGCCTTACACTCCGCGTTTTTACCCCTTCCGCCGCGGGTGCTGCCCATTCAACCTGCATTCCTCGTGTGCTCTCCTTCACTTCCCCGCCCACGCTGAGCTCGCCCCGAAGTGCGCGGGCTCCGCCTGCGGGCCACATCAAGGTGCCCGGCCCGTCACGGCGTCCCCCTCACAGAGCGCCCTGTGTGCACCCGCCGCGTACACGCCACAGTCACATGGCACCCCGCGTGGCTGCTCAACGCCCGCAGGACCCCGGCACGTACCAGGCGTCGCTCCTCTCCGCTTCGTTTATCTCACAATACGTGCTGTCCAAATTCGCCGTTCCTTGCTTCGCGATCTCCTCTGCTCGGGACGCGTCGTTCACTGCGTGCGGCTTCCCCTCGTTCGGAACATCGCCCGAAGTCAGCACTGGATTCCTCAGCCTTCACTCGGCCCGCCATCGTCTTCGTGCGCCTGATTCTGTGCTCTCCCGACTTTGCCTTCTTTCCTCCTCCTCTCAAATCCCCCGCTCCTCATCAATATTATACTGCATGTTGAGTCCCGCTAAATCCACTGTTCTGATTAGCCCGCAGGATTCGTCCGCCGTGTCTCCGGCTCAGCATGTGCGTCAATGCGTTGGATCGAGCCGGGGTTTGTTCTCCGTGTGCACTTCTATTCGTCAGCTGAACTTGCGCTGCGGCACTGATCCATGGTAGTCGGCTTAGTTGAGGATGTCGCTTCGCGCTGCTCACCTTTCACAGCTTCCTGATCTGTAGCCGCCTTCTACGCCTTTTCTTCCGCGGCTCGTCTCAACGCTTCGTCCCCAAGGTCCCGTGGCCGGGTCCTCGGACTTGGACTTATATCGTCAGAGGGCGGCCCAAGCTCAGAGCAAACACCCTTGGCGCTACTAGATTTAGTGGTGGGACTAACTCGGGAGCCCGTGACCCTGGCTGCTTTCTCGCAGACTTCCGGTGCTAGCCTGGTTCAGTCGACTGGCCTCGCGCTTCACGCGCGTTGCGCCTCGAATGTTGGAATAATGATCGGAAAGTAGATAGGTTGCACTGAGCTGTTAGGCTTTAGGTTACAATCTCCTAAAGAGACTGGCCTACTACCCTCAGCTTATATACTACAGAGTAGGTAAACTAGAATATTCTACAAAAGTCGGAAGTGCTCCACATTAGTAAGAAGATGACTAAGGCATCTCGGGGATCGGGCAGATTGCCGCTTTCGGCCATTCCGCCAACATCGAATTTATCTCGAACTGCTTCCCCGTCAAGATTTTGATGTCGCGTGAGTACTGGTCGCCTCACGCAAAGTCAGGCTTCGCTTGGAATGCCGCACGCTTCGCGATATCCCGAACCCCCCGGCAAGGCCGCCGCGCTTCATTATTCTTCCTATCCTGAACTTCTTAAGCTTTCACGCGAATTTTTACGAGTACTTATGTAATCATTCTTTTGATCAATCGAAATGAGGTTTTTCGCACCTGTGTTCATGTTGTCCGAACTTAAGTTTGCTAATGAAACTAGTGGCTGTGCTATTAGAATTAGTGGTAGTTTTGAAGCAGGGTTAGTGGCTGTGCTTTCTCATGTAATGTAATTCATTGGCGTCGTGGTTTCAATTCCCGGCGTTATCATTTTTCTGAACGCTCAATCCTTTCCCGTTCCACCCATCCCTTCATTCGACCCTTGTTCCCAGCGTTCTGTAAATTCCATACTAGCTATATCTAACGTTGCATCTGGTGTACTGTCAAGGGAACCACAACATTAAACTGCGCCCACCTCTGTCTTTTCGATATTTTGCTGGAGGAGCTCTTGAGTGGGAACATAGCACCCAAGTTGCTCGGTGAAACCGTGCGGTTCCAGGTGACACTCAGATCCTTTTATGCTAAAATGATGGCGTTATACGGTAAATCAGGCCCCACGTGACGCACCCCGCATCATTATTATTGTCCAATATTTGGTGCTGCTTCAGACTTCTGAGGGTCCCGATGCATGTACCTCACCAGGGTCGATAATTAATATTTATACTGTGACCTAGGATGTACTCGAAGGTTCAGTCCAGGTTTCAGCGCATCTGGCCCAGCCATCCCAACATGGCACCCCGCATCATCTCAATGGAAATTTATGATTAACTCTAGCAACATGTGGATTACACTTGCGGCGCTTAATTTGGTTAAATATCCGTCTCGCCTGTAGAGGGAGCATTTGACTGTCACCAGATTGCCAATGCTGAAATCATGAATCGAGGTCTGAGGCATCATTATGTACTGCGTGTATATGAATAATTGGACACTCACTGAACAAAATTCGGTGAACTGGACCGCTATGTACGTTGTCGATGGAGCGTGGAACTCCAGTCCAGTGGTTGCGGGGCTATATGGCGTATTGGAAGTCCATTTATCGACGATAACGAACTCTTCGCTCCTATTCTAATGGACAATGAGTATGTGTATGACAAAGGCATACCATTACTTACCTGGGCAGCCGCCATCTCCTCGTTGACTATAGTGTTGAGCGACTCGCATTGCATCAAGTATCGGAGATTGTCGATCGAAGTTCTACCAGGCGTCTTAATAAAGACGGTAGACAACTCCTGATTGGGGTCAACTAAATTGGACGTTGGACACGAATCAAACTCACGGTGCCATCCGGCAATTTATCTCTGGCCTGGATACGCGCGATTTGGCCGGACAATAATACCGTAGCGTTGCTTCGGTGAGTGCGGTACTGGAAAGATCGACTGACTTGGTCTCGATGGTGCGGGTATGCGACGAGTTTGCCATTGAGCTCTGAAAGGTTCTCCATGTCGAAAGGTGGTCCTTCCAAAAAAAAATAAGCCTTTATATACTTACAGATGTTTGTGAACTCCTGAACCAAGGAGGTTTCCCGCTGTGATCTTCCATTCCACACATCGATCGATCCACAGCCTTCGCCGAACTGGCCTTCCGCTAAGTGGCCCCTCATTTATGATGCGGAATAATTATCCGCACTCTTGTGTTTTTATAATAAATACATGGTAGGTACCATGCTCGCGGTGAAGTCCGAATGAAAAGTTGGAAACGTGACTCGACTTCGCGATGGCATGATCCAAATAAATGCAAATCCTTTCTACCTCACGCTGCTACTGCATCTGGCTCGTATCTGTATCTAAAAAATCTCGAGGAATGATGTTTGCTGGGAAACAAATTAATACATTCAAGTACATAAGTACGAGCTTTGCGGGGCATCGCCACGGCCTCACCCCCAAGTCTGAGTTGAAGCAAGAGGTCCCCGTTCTATTTCTCAAAAAAAACCTGCGAACACTCGTTTGTTCCTCAGGTTTCAGTCACACATATTAAACAGGCGTACCCGGTAGTATGTGGTGTGCCACTGCCCTATGTCCGGAAACGTGCGTGCACCTCCATCTTACATCCGGCATTTAATGATATCCCGTCTATCTTCAACTCTCTCTATTCAATTTCTATGTAAGTGGGCAGTTGCACGAGCAAATTAAGTCGCCTGCCCAAAAAGAGGTTGACGTCCGGGATTTGATTTCCGCCGGCCTCTTGCAGTGAAGCTGATTTTCTTGAACCAACTACATCGAGCAGTCAGGTGGTGAATTGTGTTTCACGGCAGCGCGACACACTGCTTTGAACTCAGAGAGAATTGTATCATCCAAATTTGGAGTGACAATTCTAATGCATCCCCCGGTTCTCCGGTCAAATCGACGCCCTTTCTGTTGTCATTCAGATTCGGCATAGTCTAGGACGGATGCTGAAGACAGCATATTGTGGTATGTCACACCGTATGTGCTATTATGGTAGTTGCGTAAGCGCGGGAATAGGATTTATGATGCCCCGCTACATCCTACCTGCGGACCCGGGAGGACCCGTGCCTACTCCTTTCTCCACCTTATCCTATGGCTGTATACGGATGCAAACCCTGTTCGGTGGCAACGTCAATCTACATGTATTACTGTTCCATCTGCATACAACATCGCGGAGATACGCATTCTATTTTCTGTGGACACTCAAGTGCTATTTGCGATGGCAAATGGAATAGGGAATCGACATATATTCCGGCATATTCTCGGGCATCACACTTGCTCATTTCCGATTGAACTGATCAAACCGCCGTAGCCGGTGGAAAATAGCCCCCATCATGGGATGTAGAGAGGACACTTCCATGTCATGCTCCCTATAAGGGACCCACATCTTGTCCTTGCTCCATCATTCCCAAGATGTCCCGCCAACCCAGTGTTACCGAGATCCGTCTAAACAACATCATTTCCTGTTTGACTCCCACGCTTGCACTCCTCGACGAGCTCGGTGACACATTTGGCACCCCTTTTGTGCCAGCTATTTCAAACACCACTCTTTCATTGATCAGTGCACTGCAGGTAAGAGATGGCATTTATAGCTCTTCTTCTGCACTGATATGCTGCAGAATGTCAAGAGAAATAAAGATGACTGTATTCAGCTTCTTGAAAATGTCTATCAACTACTCTATGTTATCATCAATCTACATATCAAGTCTGAAACCAAAGGGAGTCTTGACCCCGCAACTTTGGACCATGTGGGGAAATTCACAGAGTATGTTGAACAACTCTTGCTGTGACTACAATGAACAGTGGACTCAGGACACTTCACAAAATTCATACATTTGTTGAGGCGCAGCAGGATCGAAGGAAGATCATGCACTTCTTTCGCCAGATTGAGACAAAGACATTCCTCGGTGAATGCCGAGCAGGACTGCAGCAGGCTTTGGAGGTGTTCAAGGTACATTTTCTCTCCACGATTGATCCCCTGGGACTCAAACATCACGTAGACTGAGACTGGTGTCACTGCACTTGGTAGCATTACTGAGATGCAGGAGGAAGCAGAGAGGATGCACACAGAAGTGCTCGAGTTGATTTCAACTCTGTCAGATGGCACAACTTCTGACAGGTCCTCCTCTGTACGAAGTTTCTCACTCTTATCATAAGCGGGTGTTAAGGTGTTGCACAGATCTACAAGGCTAATGGATGCCAGAATAGGTGAAGTTTTATGGTCCCCAGTTAAATGAGACTAAAGTACCCCCTTTAAGTTCGAACTCGATTTCAATGTTGCCAGCAAAACCGAAGATCTTCCATGGCCGTGAATCAGAGCTCAAGGAGATAGTGGATATACTCCATCAAGAATCACCGAGGATTGCCATTTTAGGAGCAGGTGGAATGGGCAAAACAAGCCTTGCCAAGGCTGCCCTCCACCACCCAGAGATTGCCTCCAAATATGAACAGTGCTTCTTTGTACTGGTGGATTCTGCCACGACCAGTATTGGACTGTCAGTCCTAATCTCGGAACACATAGGATTGAAGCCAGCCAATGATGTTCCAACACAAGTGCTACACTACTTTGCCACACATGGGCCTTCCCTGCTCATTCTTGATAATCTGGAAACTCCATGGGAGCCCCTTGAGTCACGTGGTGAGGTTGAAGAGCTCCTGTCCAAACTCACTGATGTCCCACACCTGGCACTCATGGTCGGTCTCTGGATCTGTTGAAGCTTGCAAATATACTGAAATCCTGATAGATCACAATGAGAGGTGCAGAACGGCCAGCCAAAGTCCAATGGACTCGCCCCTTTCTGGCACCCTTAAAGCCATTGTCAGATGTTGCAGCTCGAGACACATTTTTTGCCATTGCAGAGGATGTGCATGACAGCAAGGATGTCGATGAAGTACTCTCATTGACAGATAACATGCCGCTTGCCGTTGATCTTATCGCCCATGCTGTGGACATGGAAGGCAGCTGCTCTGCTGTCTTGGCTCGTTGGAAGTCAGAAAAAACTTCCCTACTTTCAACTGGCAATGACAGGAAGTCCAATTTGGACACATCAATCACAATTTCACTCTCCAGCTCCCGCATGAGCACAGGTGCCAAGGACCTCTTGAGTCTACTCTCAATTCTGCCAGATGGGCTGTCCGATGTTGAGCTTGTCCAGAGCAAGCTCTCTATAAATGATATCATGACATGCAAAGCTACACTACTTGCTACTTCTCTGGCATATATGGATGACAGGAAGCGACTGCAGTCACTGGTGCCTATCCGAGAACATATGCAGTGTTTCTATCCTCCTTCCCCACTTCTAATTCACCCACTGCAAAAATACTTCCACCAGCTTTTGGATCTGTACCAGCAGTATCCTAGAACTCAGCAGGGGGCTGGAAGAGTCAAGCACCTGGGATTGAATGTTAGAAATATGGGTGAATTGCTGCTCCGAGGGTTGAACCAGGATAACCCAAACTTGGCAGACACAATTGATTGCACCATTTCTATGAAGGTTTTCATGGAGAACACTGATCTTGGGTATTATCACCTGATTCCTATGTTAATGGATCAGATTGAAGCTGTTCTTCCTGGGAATTGCGATGAAAAAGTCAAGGCTCAGCTCATGACATGGAAGATTCAGTCACGAAGGTCGACTCTCTTTATCGATGCAGATCTGTTGATTACACAGGCTATCTCTCACTTCTGTGCTCTCCATGACCCCACCCTTGAATGTGAGTCCCTTGCATAATTTCAATTTGAGAGTGTCTCAAAATCAACTTTCAGGCAGCTTTTACCTTCAAGTGGGAATGTACTATGCTGAAGGAAAACCATCTGTGGCCCTGAAATATTTGCACAAGGCACTTGATTTGGCAAAATCTCATGGTGACATCAGGCAGGAGGCCCTGGTATTGAATCGTCTGGGTCAAATAAAATGGTCCATTGGGGATTATGCTGCTGCTCAGAAGTATGCCCAAGCTTCACACCGACTTGCCGAGCTAGCAGGAGATTTATATTCTCAAGCAAGGGCCCTCCGCAATTCAGCCTCATGTTACCTAAGCTGTGGTGACATCAAAAATGCTGTCATCCTCTGTCAGAGGGCACGAAAGCTACTGGAGCTTTGTGGTACAACTACTGGGTCTGCATATATAACTCTATTGCAAAGCCTGGCAGAAGCCCAGCTCCTGAAATCAGAATATGCAGAGGCCCACAATATCTACACGGAACTTGCCCGAGATGCTGTTCAAGATTCATTTAACTATGCCTGGGCTCTCCTTAACATTGCACAACTCGAAATCATAATCGGTGCATCGAAACAATATGTCTTGTCTAACCTTGACAAAGCAATGGTGCTGTTAAATGCCCCCAGATATGGATATTACAATGTTGCGTCTGCAAAGATATACTGTAATATTGAATTAGGACAACTGCAGCTCAGAGAGGGAGAATCCTAGCTGCAAAGGGCATATTTCAGACAGGTTTCAAGTCAACATGGGGAAATGATGCTCAAGCTGCACTCTCGTGCATGGAGAGCCTCGCCAACATCAAAAACTGGCCTGAAAGTGATTTTCGCGGGGCCTCTGGTTGGGCATTTGTATATCTGGGATATGCAAAAAAATTGGGGGACAGAATTGCCCTTCATCGAGCACTCCAGTTCCTTGGAGATGTGTTTCAAGCTGAGGGTGATAGTGTCACTTCAACTGCCCTATTCACTGTAGCCTTGGATACATTTACACACATGGATATTCATCGCAGCAGAGCTGAATGTATGCTCCGGCTGGGGGATCTGGCACAGGGTCAGGGGGACATGTCGAAGGCAATTCAGCTTTGGAAATCGGCCAAGCCCCTGTTTCAGCGCTCATCCCAGGCGAAACAAGTTACACAGATCGATGAAAGGCTCGCCACACTCACCAGCAATGTGCTGGAGGAGCCTACAGACAGCTTGACTTCCTATAAGCGCTGACATACGCTTGCATACGTCACATCCGGCACAATCCATGGTAATGTCCCACAAGGCTGGTGGGATTTCACCAGGGCTTTTCTTCGACCAATTTTCTTGCAATCACCGCCGTGATTGGGGGGTTTGCAATGGTTTTTGGGGGTCTGCAAGGGCTTAGCCTTGAGCTCATCCACGGTAGGGTTTCCAGTAACTGTACTGATGGCACACGAAAGGACAAATGCAGGGTAAACGAATCATATTAAACGATACAGAGATACAACAGGGGTGTACGGAATATATCAAGAGAGGGAGGTGGAGAAAGTACCAAGAGGGGGGAGGAATTAGACGGGGCGATAACACACGACAAAGGGCGGGACTTGACGGATAGATTTGATGGAGGGGCTGTTGATGAAGGAGGGCTTGATGACGCGCTTGATGACAGAGGCTCGACTCGTAGAAAGACTTTGATGACAACAGATTGAAGCACAAAGACTTGAGGGAGACACTTGGAGGCCTTGGGGTCCTTGCGACGGCTTGAGCGATTGAAAGAACTTGATTCGACGCTGTCTTGGGCTCTGATGGTGCCGAGGCATCTTAGAGTAAGACTTGAGCACTGGTGCAGTAGGAGTTGGATGTGAGGAGCCCAGGTTGGAAAATGTATGGAGGAGGGAAGTGGGCGGAGGTGGAAGACATGGGCGACGGGAAGAGGGAGACATCGAAACGCCATCAAATCCGGATCAACGTATATATGTGCGCACAGACCAGCCCACGTGTGCTTGATCCTTTTGATCGGATTGTGATAATCAGTGATAGATATGGAGCGCTGGTGGCGGCGCTGACGCGTCCGACGAGACGAGACCGTCTCACCACCGGCGACATCTCGTGCGCCCAACTCTCCCCCAAGACATTGAAAACACTCATCGAGAAGCGGAAGTTGCAGTCATTAACAGATCGTGAATTGCCAACAGCCCGAATGGATTTTTGCCTAGTGTAACTGTGTACCTTCACTGCATAACGTAGATCTTGCGTAGACCTCCTACTAGTAACTGTGGTTCAACGCGGATACACTGAGAACCGTTTGAGAACCGTAGGAGCTGCTGCAGAAGTCAGATATGTTTGGATTGAGTTGGCAGGAGATGGAATTAGGCGGGATAAAACACCCCACCTATGTGGCCTAGGCCAATGTGACACCAGCCTGGGGACTCCGAGGCCAAAGTCTTACCCAGCCTGGTACTGCCTTTACAAGGGTTGGTGACAACTCTGCAAACCCTTCCAGAATGCCATCAGCATGGCGCATGCTTGCAGCCATCACCGGCGATCACCAGAATCTCCCGCTTTTGGTGATGTCTTGGACAGCTCAATGCACCCATCACAGGTGTGGCCGATGAAATTCACCTGGAAACACAGGCTGGGGAGAGGGAAGTTCAAGGAGGAGAGAAGGATAAGGACAATGAACTCGTTCCGATTTTGATTTGAGCCTTTGTAGTATTTGTTTTTTTGCTAGCTCTTTGTTGAACATTCTTGATTGAAATATGAACTTATTTATTTATTTAAAGAGGGGAAGTCGCGTCCGCCTCCAATCCGAATTCGATATACACAGCTGTGGCTTTCGAATGATCCATACTATTTGAGACCAGTTAGTTGGCCACTTAAGCATTTATGCCACAGCCCTGGTGTTATACCGGTGCCGATGCGAGCCAAACTATATCAGAATGAGGGCATTCATCCTACGAAGAGTTCGAGTCCGCCAGCACCGAAATACTCGAAGATTTGAGTGCGTAAGGAATTTATTTTGACCGGCAGTCCAACATAGCCAAACAACAGGTTAGTTGGCCACCCCACCAACTAATGTATTGAGCTCTCAAATGGCAGTGGCCTGCACCCAGAATCATATATACAGGTTATATTCACTATTTAAAATGGTTATGGTGTAGATATGAGGTATAGAAACGGGCAGAATACATGCTTGCGATCGACAGGAAACCTCGAAATTAGGGTCGCGGGATGAATGAGTGTTCTGCTACTCAGAAACAAGCCGCGATGGGCCAAATTACAATCCAGGCTACTTAATGGGAAGTATTTGGACGTACCTGGATGCCCAACTCCATTCCAAGTTGATGACATCTCCTCCAAAAAATCCAACTATCAGCATGACTGAAATTTGGTGATTTTGGACAATGGCCTCCAGAGCAATCAGAGGTCATTGGATAAAATCTCGAAAAGGGTCTCGGAATGAAGGATTGTATATTAAGAAGTCCTGTGTAAGGTTCCAGACCGATGGCATGGCGATGTCGTGGACCGCGACGGTGCCAGCATGACTGGCCTACAAATGAAGTCATGCTTTTCCCGGGTGTATTAAGAGTGATAGTTCAGTCAGTTGCCGTCCAGTATCTCTTCAGATGGAAGGCCAGCATCGGGGGATCCGAACGAGCCCCCAAAGTTGTGGATTGAGGAAGAAATGGTGGAGAAATGGCGATGGCAAATGAGGCGAGAGGTCTGATTGATAAGAAATTGATGTCCCCGCGCTTCGGATCCCAATCCGCGATGCCGTAGCTCCCGATCAACCCATCACTTTCGGCTGAAATTTGGTCTGAACATTCGATGGAGGTCGTATTCTGTTTATACATTATGCCCAGTCATAATTATGAAGCCCTGGTCTTATAGGAGTCAAGTGGCCAACTAAGTAGGGTGGCCAACTAAGGGGTCTCTAATAGTAAATATCGGAACTCCATGCAGAGAAAGAAAACATCTGGCGAATTCGAGAAAAGTTGGCGGTAGGACCCCGATCACCGGGACGGGTCCCCACCCATGAATCCACATCGTGTCAGGAATTACAGTTCTGCACTCCTCTTGTGTGACATGGGACTAAAACTTACATCAAAACTTGGACCTTCGACTGTGAATAAATGGCGAAAAATAATGTCATATGTTTTGCTTTCGGGAAGCACAGCTACTGGACCAAATCGAATGGAGGAAGTTGGAGGATGAAGTTGGAGTCCAAGTTGGATGTTAAATCATGGTCCGGAGCACGATTTGACATTCAACTTCGAGTTGGGAACTATTTCAGGTTCCAACTTCGTACGAAGTGGGCTCCGAATTGGATATTTGAAACACCCTAATTCCTTGTTCAATAAGCTTTTTCTAATAATTTGGTTTATTGAAGTATTCTCCCTGTTCTTCTTGAACCGGAGTTCGTCTGGCCCCTTTACCGGCGCAAGCACTGCTTCCGATCGTTCTTTGTCTTTTTAAACCAAACCTTTGACTTTAAGCAATTCCCATTCTCTCCTGTAGAGCTCAGGTGCAAATTTGCAGACTCCGAGCCCTCAGAGTGCGATCCAGGTGCGATCGACGGTTTTCTGGGTAACCGCAAGCGGCGAGGATAAGTTTTTTGTTGCGTTGTACAAATTTCGCTTGGGGGGTACCCGTAGAGGTCAAACAGCCATTGTACATATGTATGTTCGCCGAGCACCCTTGAGAGAGTAGTGTTGTCAAAGTTCGGTTCGGTTCAGGTTCGGGGTACTTTTTTCCGAACGCCGAACTCGAACTTCCGTTCGGTTCGGGCAGGGCCCTGAACCCCGAACCTGAACTTCAGGTTCAGGTTCAGCGCGTTCGGTTCGGCGTTCGATCGCGTTCGAACGCCGAACCGAACCTTTCCGGTGCCGACTGTTGAATTTGTACGCAAGAGGTAACATAATGTTATATATAAAATGCTTCAAACATCCTCGTCAAACTCGAAGTCCTCCAGCCCAAACCCCTGCGCCGTAAGCTCCGCTATGAGGGCGTCCATACGCTGGGCAGCAAGCTTCCCTGCGCTGATATGGCCGTTACGGTATGCGCTCTTTAGCAATTGCAATGCCTCAAACAAATCAATGTTCAGTCGATTACGGAGCTTCGTACCGGTGAGACTTCCGCTAGAGAAGGCTCGTTCGGCCGGAGTTGCAGAGCCTTGGATGGCAAGGTAGTCCCGCGCCATGCGACGCAGTGTAGGGTACGTGGTGTTATGCTTCAAATACCGGACATCAGCCAAATTCAACGGCAAGAACATACAGAACTTACACCCCACCAATGTAACACATTGGGAGTAATCTCAAGCTGGGCCGAAAGATAGCGGGTTAACTCATCACGAGGCTGAGCTAAAGCTTGCTCAGTTTTCTGGGCGGACTTCACGGCATCCAAGAGGAAAGAGCTGCCGTAGCGGTGAAGTGGAGTGGGTTCCGCGGCCACCGTTGTCACCGTCGAAGGCTCTGGCTCGGCCTCCGCCGGGGCTGTGGCGTGATATTTGTCGAACTTGACACAACTGAATGAATAAATGTATGACGGCGGAGTGCTGACTTGACTTACGACCTGTTCCAACCGTTTCATTGCTTTCTGGAAGTCCGTGCGCGCCCACCGCGAACGAAAATAAGCATCCTTGATGGTAGGATCCAACACTAAAAACATGTTAGCATGGAGAGGACAGAAGGATGCTCCACTGACCCATGCAAATAAAATATGCAGATGAAGTCGTGTCAGTCCTATGGAACCACTTCTTCAAGCTCCGGGTGCCCTCATAAGGTGCATCCTGGATTTCAGCGTAGCGCGGCTGACTTGCCATCGTTTCCCATCGCTCCATGAGGAACTCGAGAGTGGGAATAATGCGGTAGACTGTCGGGGTTCGCTCACTGGAGAAACTCTGAGTGACGTTGGCAGGTTCCTGTATAAAGTGACATTTATAACTCGGACATGGACATAGCAGAATATTGAACTCGTAAGGCTTCGTGAATGACTTCGAGCTGCTTCCATTCGGGCTTGCCAAGCCTGAAGTCACGGTACTCCTTGTTGCGGAGCGGAGGCATTTTGTCGCTGTCGTCTGCACTGAGAACAAACTGATCGATGGCCTAATCAAAATTTGCCTCAGTTCTGGATGCATGGATGACAGTATTCACACCTTTCGCTGATTCAATGCACGATCTAAGCACTTGTATAACGATGCCCATCGAGTGCGCACCCAGAGGAGAAGTTCGAGGTCGGGGACATTGACCAGACGACAACATTCTTTGAAGAATGTACGTGCCTGCGGTGACATTCGAATCTGCAAGATGGTCATTCATAGCCTGTGCTAGCCTGTGTGGAAGTTGAGAAACTGAGACGAACCTCCAAGCGTAGTTTCTGACATGACCGAGAGAGTACTGGTCAGAGAGGTTTTGGGGGTGAATGAGTGAAAAATGCGACCCCCTCTCTCTTTTATCCTACTGCTTCACGTATGCATATTTGTGTAAAAATGAGTCTGAAACATCAGGAAGTTCGCCGACAGAGAGGTCGGTGAATTTCCGATGGACACAAGTTGCCTTGCGTGGGATCCAAGTTCAGCGAGCCCGGCAGGAATGGTAATATCCAGCTCTTCATTGGTCGTTGAAAAAATGCCGAGCTGTATGGGCGCTTTGGCGCTGCCCCTGCCGCAAGGGGTGCCCCAAACAGATGAGATTTTGAGCGCCCGAATAGTATTCACATCAGTAGGACCTGGGTTTCTTAGATAACAGGGATGGAGTCTGGAAAGGAGTAACAAGACAACCCCAGGGGAGTAATAAAATAAAGTGTCGACCTAGCCAGCATGGAGTACCTCTGTCCGCCGTGCTGTGGTAGTTGACAAAGAGAGTAAAGTTACATAAACCAGCGCCGCAACAAAGCCGCCAATCAAGAATTTGGTTTAATGTGAACTACGTACCTCCCGACCGGCGTGTAATGCTGCTGCCGGCCCCATTTAAACTAACCATCTGGAGAATCGGATGTATTCGGGCGGAAAATATAGTGCTCAGGTTCGGCGTTCGAACGGGTTCGGACGCGTTCGGAAAAATCAAGCCTTGCCCGAACGCTGAACCGAACTTCCGGTTCAGGTTCGAGCATTGGCCGAACCTGAACCTGAACTTCGCGTTCAGTTCGGTTCGGTTCGGGTTCGAACCGATTTTCCGAACCGGACCTTGACAACACTATGAGAGAGCCGGCCTCCCGAAACCTTAATGCAAGATACAGTCGGATTTGATTGCAAAAGAGGATACCGTATATAGAAGCGAGCGAACGGGCCAGATATTTTGGGTACAATACAAAACGACGGGGCAACCCCACCATTCCAAGGGTGATGGCAAATCGATCGGGAGACCAATTAAAACTGATGATGCCGAGCGGCAAGCCCTGGCCAGTTTGACACCGTTTTCAGGAAATTCCAGCCCTTGGAATATAATATATTAATGACGAGTTTTTCACGGTTAGAGCCTTACATGTCCGCGTGACACATCATGGTGATTCAGTGTAAGGATCAGACACACATCACGGCATGGAACCGGCAACTGCGGCTCCCTGCGTTCGGCTACGCCGAAGTCCGCAACTTCTGCGCTGTGGTGCACAAGTAGGGCTGCTGACCGTACCGTATACGTACTTTCGACGGCCGTAATAGTCTACGGTCAAACCCGTCCGTCGGATTGAGGGGTTAAAGGGGCGACGGGACGGTACGGATGCTGTTTTACGGAACTCGTATAACCGTCCGATACGGGTCGGGTCAGCAGCCCTATGAGCAAGCACTGTGCCCCCCGTTTCTACTTCTTTTGTACTTGTACGTAGTCACGTATTCGGACCCGACGCCATCGGATCAGTCGGCATCACGGATCGCGAACTATTTTGGGACACTTCCCACCCCATGACAAGTCTCTTGAACCCAAACCATGTGCATCTCCAAGTCCCAAGACCATCGAGTGTCTTGTGCGATGATGTCAGTGATCTTCGAATGAAGACTCGAGACTACTCGCGTGTCCGGGTTCAAAAAAGACACTCGTGAAGCATGATATCACCGGCTTTCACTGCAGAAAATTGTACTATATCTAGCTTTGGAGTGGAAAATGCACTAGAAGTGAAAAATGCGATCGATTCTCGATGAGTTCTCTACCGCTTGCCTTCAGAGAAGGCAGGAATTGAACCGACAGCTGTCTACTCCCTAAATATGAAAAAAGAATGGGAAGAATGGGGCGAGAAGTGGATGAGAATGGACGATTGAATTCAGGATATTTTTATGGCAAGAATCTGCCATCAATCTGCCATCAATCGACCGTCGCTTTCGTTGGCTCTATACTGAGGAGTTTTAGTCCAATTTTCGCCATTCTTTGGAGACCGTATGATGAAGAATCCATGTCGGTTCAATTTCTTCTACCTCCGCAGACAAACGGTGCAGAACTGACGGAGAACCAACCACATTTTTCGCTTCTAGTGCATTTTTTACTCCAAAGCCAGATATAGTATTGATGCCGAGCTGCGACTGGATACTCCAATTCCCTGAATAGGACCGACCTCTATGCTATATGCTATATGTATGAGATCTCGGGGCCTTCTCGTATCGGAAATCTCGTCCCTTACCCCAGTCATGGTCGCGCGTTCCTCTCAAACGCTCTTGCTCACCCTCCCCCTACTTTCATATGTTGCTGCTAACGCGGTCATTCGGCGCTCGCCGCCCAAGGCGCACGATGTCATCGTCCAGGTTATATTATCCCTGCGCCTCCCCTCTCCTTGCTTATCTTCGGTTCTCAGCTGTTTGAATGGCCCTGGGAGAGTGTAGCAGCCGAATGCACCAATTTCCTCGGGCCCTTTGGGTATGGATACGCGCAAGTTAGCCCCGCGATGGAACACAGCAAGTGGATTTTGATACAGTACACCACAGTCGGCTAATGTTCTCCAGTTACGGGCGACCAGTGGTGGACAGACTACCAGCCAGTGTCGTATATCCTCACGTCGAAACGAGGAAGCCGCGCGCAGTATGCCAATATGGTCTCGACATGCGCAGCTGCGGGCGTGGGAATAATCCAAGATGGTGCGGTTCATTTCTCTTTTTAAGCCCTATACACAATTAACCTCCATTTCAAGTTGTCATGAACCATATGACTGCGTAACCATTCACCTGTATCGGAATACTTCAAGAACCTGAACTTGAGCACTAGGGGGTCTGGAGTGGGTTTCGCTGGAAGCAGCTACACGAAGTACAGCTAGTGCGTGGCATCTCCCTCCTTTCTTTCTACTCTGGCTGACCGATATTAGCCCGGCTGTCCCGTACACTTCATCCAATTTCCACTATTGCGCCGGCAACGGCGAAGCTGCCGGAGTCACTGACCTCAACAATGTCACCAAGTAAGCGCCCTAAACTGTCCATTTTCACCACTCACGAATGCCTACCTTCCCAGCGTCCGCTTCTGCGAGGTTGGCTCCCGCATTGCTCTACCACAACCTTTTACTGACTGCCCACGTAGCTCGACGGGCTTGCCGATCTGGCGCAAGAACAGCCAGCCGTCCAGGACGCCCTCATGGCCTACCTCGAGGACCTCGTGTCCCTCGTCAGCGCCCGTCCTCTGCAATCAATGGCCCGACACTGATCACCTCGCAGGGCGTCTCTGGATTCCGGGTCGACGCCGCAGCATACATGGAGCCCGCCAGTCTCTCAGCGATCTATTCGGCCCTGTCAGGGTCCCCGTATCGCACCCAGGTTCCTATCGTTGCTCACCGCAAACCCCAATATATGTAACACGCAAAGTTAGGAAGTATACGATGGCGGCGCATCGAACCCACCCATGTATGATACGATCGGGTAGCCTTGTCTTTATCGACTGTTCCCTGGGATTATTTATACATGTCGCTCAGGGATGTCATCGAATTTGGGGCCACATCATATGTGATGCAAGCCTTCCTCGGGACTTCTGGGACTTTCATGACCACCGTAAGCACGGTACAGTCGATTTTCATTCAGCGCTGAGCGTGTCCTCAGGTATCCAACTTGGTGACGCCCGTCCGTGAGTCGTCTTCCCCTCATTTTTTTCACGTTCTGAGTCCCGGACCCTCGAAGCGATGAACACCGCGTGGGACCTCATCCCCTCGAACGTCGCCAACTTCATCATGGCGAACCAAGACACAGTGCGTCTCCCTCAGTCGTCACTATACCAGCTGCATTGAAAGGCCGCCAGGAACGCAGCTCTCCCTCCGACTCGCTCAACTACCTCTCCCCAAACAACGCGTACGTGCTCGGCGCCATCTTCACGCTCGGCTTCAACTACGGCACGCCCACGGTCTACTCCGGGTACGATTTCTCCACGTACGATATAGGCGCGCCGCAGGACTCGAACGGAAATACGAGCCCGGTGACATGCTTTGAGAACGGGTGGCGCTGTATGTCTGTCTTCAAGCCGTGTCCGCTGTTCCTCACCATGAACATTGTAGGCGAGCAAGAGTGGATTGCGATCGCGAACATGGTACTTTACCACAACGCCGTCGGGTCTGCGGCCCTGACGAACGTGTTCGTTGGGACGGAGCAGCAAGTCGGTATGTATTCTATCGCGGTACTCGATGGCTGAATGCTGAATGGATCCAACACAGCTTTCGGACGCGGGTCCACCGGTTTCTTAGTAATCAACAACGAGGGAAGCACCTGGACCGAGAAGTTCACAACCTCGCTCCCTGCTGGCACCTGTATGTCCCCGTCCCTGTCCTGATTGTCCCATGGCTGACGTCTCCTTTTCCAGATTGCGACATCATGTACCCCTCCTCCCCTTCTCTCCCTTCACGCATCTGACCTGTTAATCTTTCTAGCCACGACACTGACACAGCCCCAAAGACATGCTCCGGGCCCTCCTATGTCGTTTCATCCTCGGGCCAGTTCACCGCGTCCATTGCGGCGTATGATGCGCTCGCCCTCTTCTCCGGTTCGTCCCTTTTACTTTTGATTCATTGAGTTGGTTCGAGCCGACGCCGCTGTAGGTTTTTCGTAGGGAATGTAATTTTTGCGCGCTTTCGATTATTATTAAATCTTGTACATCCCCCAATGCATGTGTATCTTGCTTTGATTCGGATGTAAGCACGGCTATGTTGCTTTCGTCGTGCCACGGTCCACCTCCCTCTACTCGGCTCTAGGAGGCTTTTGTCCATCTTCCGCACTCTCCTGTGAACTGGATGTGAATAGTCTCTGCGCCGTTGCCATAGCGGCGCTACCAGCTGAAGTGCCGGCCTTTAGATACGGACACAAAAAGGTGCTGAACAAAATATTAGGACGGGTGATGAAGGACAGTTGTGGAAGGGCAAACTCGAAAGAAGTGAAGGGTGCTTAATAGATCTTTTAGAACAAGGCGGACAGCAATACTTGCCATTTGCTGCTGTTGGATGTCTCGAAACTCTGGCACCGCTTTTGGCTGGAATGAAGCATTCCGAGTTAAATGTATCCTTCCGTGCAGCGGGAATCTTCTCCCCAAATTCTGTTCGGCTCGTCTCTCAATTCTAATGGTAATGGCGGCCGCGAAATTTTGTTGGTTGTTCAATACACTCCGTCCAGTTCTTGAGAATTAACCATGAAACCATGCCCACTTCGCCATCTATTTCTCTTTTGTTGGAAGAACAACGGAAACACCGGCTCATCTGCCGGAAGACTGTGAGTCGTTCTGACTCACCTTCTCCGCACTGACTCAGTAACGACTCTGAGGGAGTCATATTCGTGTACTTTTACTTATCTCCGTAGGTACTCATGACTCGACTAGTTTGTATAAGTAGCGTAGTTGTTTTGAATGAAATCCCCTGCGCGTTTGCCAAGGGTCACTGTGCTTTTCGTGTGAATCTAAGCTCAAAATCTAATATCTTTCTGATACACCACCTACATCGCCGACTTCCCTCCCATACGCGCCTACCCGCTGCATCCCGATGCCCCCTCTGCGATGATGCGCCACGCGACGCGTTTGTTTGTCCGCGTGTCACCATCAACGCCGTCGGCCCGGCATCAATGACATCTTTGACTCACACTTCTAGCCATCCACTAGTCTTTTTTGTTTTTGTTTTTTTTGGGACGTTTGCAATGAAACAAAGTCTGCTGAAGCATTCTAAGCTCATCCGTCTGTGTTGCTGGTAGTTAGCCAGGCATGCCGGGAATATTGTCCAAGGAGGAAATGCCATTACGCACGTTGTAAACCAGTGTGGGGCTCCGACCATTGACGTTTAGCCTATTCCAGTTGAATTGTTTTCGGGTCGTATACCCACTAAAACCCCCTTTTCATGAATCCAGTCATCCGGCAATGAATCTTCGTCCATCAATAGACCACTCCATGTGTTCAACACCAATTGTTTTTTGAACGATAGCGGTCCAAACCAAGTTTTATTAGTTAGTATCCGGTCCCTTGTCAGGGCTGCGTTCATTGTTTTCAGCCATAGGTTGTGAATATTTTCCTCGTTCAGTGCCATTCCTGGGCTGCTAATGACTCTATTCACGCGCAGTTTCCAGATCAAATGCCAGGCAGCTGATATAAGTCTGGCAAACAATCGTCCTTTCTCCCGGATGAGGATGCCCTTGTTGGACTTGAATTTTGCGAGGTTACAGCCCAGAATTAAGCCCCAGCTGAGGGTTGGCCACTCATTGTATTTTTTGAGCCATAGTTCACGTGTAAGCTTCCAGATCACCCGTTGCCCATGCGCCTCACACTCCAGTGCAATATGCTCTAATGTTTCCGCCGCTTCGCAGAAATGTCACCGGCCATTCAGCTCCAGTGTGTCGATGTGTGCCCAGAAGTCACCGACACGGAACGTGTTATGTATACACTTCCACAAGAATTCGCGGGTGAGCCGCTGTAAAGTTATTGACCGGATTGACAACCAAATTGTTGTGTCCGTGGGTGCGTAACCCGAAATCTCCTCTATTGCACACCGAGTACAGTCGAGATTGATGAATGTTGATTTCCGATGTGGCATTGGGCGCAACGCCTTTATGGCTCGAGTGAAAATTCTCTGAGATCCACTTGATAGATTCATGCCTGGCAATTCGAACATAAGGTCAATTTGAGTGTCGATTTCCACAGGAACAGGTGTCAGTGTCGATGGAGACTTTGCCCGGTTTGCTGACGCCTTCTTAAATTGGATTCGAGCTGATCTCTCGTTTAATGCTGCGATGACTGCTTTATTCAGTCTGAAGGTTGGGTCCAGGATTTTATTCTCGTATTTCACCCGTTCTTTCACAAGTACTCGTTGTAGGATGTCCGACGAGGAGCAGATGAGTAGGGAGCTATTTCTTTCTGTGTTCAGAAGAACATGCAGCAGTCCCCCCAGCAACACGGATGTGAAGTTCAGTGGTATTTCAGGTCGATCAAAGGTGAGTGCTAATTTCTGGTTCCTTTCCTCTCCGCCACTCAGAATCGTAATGGGGAGTATAATTTGAGGTTCAAATTCACCCGGCCGGAGCACCTGAGCGTGTAAAAAAACAGTTAGTTGGGATTCAGGACCAGGCATCATGTACCTCGCTGTGGTTATTTCATCGAGAGATTCCTCAGCTGCAAAAATTCGAAAGCCTCCTTCCACATTAGAGAGGCGGAAATCCGGGTCAAATGTTGAAAGTGAGTTCTCTGACTCCAACGGTGCCGCATTCATTTCTAGCTCCTCCGCCGTTAGAGATAATTCATCGCAGAGATCGAGGTTGGGTGCAGTTGGATTCCATTTCGGATGAATGCTGTCTAACAATATTTTCGCTGTTTCAATGCATTCTCCGGGATGCTCACATTCAAGCTCAGTGCGATCCCGATAGCATAACTGGCACCCGCAATTCTTTCTCTCAATTCCAGATGGGTTTACTTGGTGAGGTTTCCGGGCAATTACGGTTCGACGTGTGGCGATAATTAGCACATCATTCACTGTGCGTACGTTGTGATTTAGACGAAGGCATGTTGCAGCTTTTCGGCGGCAGCCACGTTGGTAC
Organism: Mycena latifolia; assembly: GCA_029289555.1. Classification (NCBI taxonomy): domain Eukaryota; kingdom Fungi; phylum Basidiomycota; class Agaricomycetes; order Agaricales; family Mycenaceae; genus Mycena; species Mycena latifolia. The sequence goes on along the minus strand of JARJLE010000132.1, from coordinate 71,795 downwards.
TGAATCTTGTCCATAGCCGGATGCTTCCAGATGGGCATCCCTAATTTTATTTCCGGACTGATTGAAAGTCCTGTGAACTTCAAGTTGTACTTTCGCGCTGTCAGAATCATCCGCTTAACTTCCTGCGGAAGTGGGGTCCGGTCTGAGATTGGAACATGTATGTCTTGTAAGAATATGTTCAGAATCTGTCCAGGACGAATGTTGAGGTAGCTCTTTTCAAGGAAATCCGTGAGTATGTAATCAAGGAAGTAACACCAGCGTGCACGGGCTGGGCCCTGGACCAGAAAAGACTGCAGGTTCCAAAGGTCTATGGCTTCGTTTCGGGCGGGTATGTCTAGAATTTGTTTCCCCCCTTCAGTGACATTGAGGATCATGGTATCAGTCCCGACTCGAGCTGGTTTACCATCCCACAGGAATGAATGTTGCATCCGCACAATTGTTTCTTCAACTGCCTTGGGCATTCCTTGAACTCGCGTTAGATATTGTGTTCTTCCTCCAATGACCATGTTAATGACATGCCGTTTCCCTTCCAAGCTTGGTGTGGTTGACTTCCAGCGTTCTAGGTCACTTGAAACTTTTTGAAGGACCGCTGGCCATGGTGTAGTATAAGGGACGTTGTTCCCAATCCATGCACCCAATAAGCGGCAGGTTTGGCCGTCAGGTGTGATTCTGAAGTGTGGTTGAATTTCTCCAACTCTTCTCCGGCTGTTTAATCGTCTGTCACGGAGTAATTTTTGGCGATAGTGTGCGGTACCAAACGGAATTAGTACCGTCTTATGCTCGTTGAATCTTGCTGTTGAAGCGGTACACCATAGTCGTAAAATCTCCCAGAGTGTGTCGATTGAGTCCTCTGATGAGAGGTACACAGATGTATCATCGGCAAAGAGGGATACCAAAAGAGCTTGGTCAGTGCCCGGTATTTTCACCCCCTTCAGATCCGAATTCCTTAAGAGGCATGCTAAAGGTTCGATTGCCAGATTAAATAGAAGGCAGGAGAGTGGATCCCCTTGCCTTACCCCACGGGTTACTATGAAGGGCTCACTGGTCTCACCGTTTATGACCACTACAGTCTCGGCATTCCCGTATAGGCTCTTGACTGTGTTACAGAATTTCGGAGGGAAGCCCATGTGTTGCATGACACTGAGCAGGTATGTGTGGTTGATTCGGTCGTAGGCCTTCTCCTGATCAAGGGCTACTATCACGCCATCTTCCTCTGCTGCCTCGGCATAATTTAGCAGGAATTTTGCAAGTTTAACTTGGTCCTCTATCTTTCTCCCTTTCATGAAACCAGCTTGGTCAGGGTGCACTAGCGATGGTGCGACCTCCATCAGTCGTAGCGAGTAAGTTTTGGTCATTAGTTTGTAATCGCAATTAAGTAGAGTTATAGGCCTGCAGTTGGAGATGAGTGACCTATCTCCCTTCTTGAATCCCGGGCAGAGCCAGCCTGCGTTGAATTTCGAGCTCGGGACAACCCCGTAGCTCTCGATGTCTTTGTATAGTCTTGTGAGAAATTTCAACACATGCAATTTCTCATCATCTGTTCCTTTACTTTGGTTGAATAGAATGTCCAGAATTTTATAAAACTCATAAGGAAGGCCATCTAAACCCGGAGCTTTGTTGTTATTCGAGAGCTTGAGAGCAAATCCGACCTCGGAACTCTCTAATTCCTTGTCCATGTCGTTGTACTCGGTCTTGGACAGGTGCACATTGCATTTTTTTAATGTTATGGCCGTTGCCATAAGTCTTGCATATTCATCGGGCAAGTCGTTGTCCTGGACTCGTTCATGGTAGTCTCTTGCCATCTCAGCCATTTTCTTGGGCCGGGTTGCGTACTGTGACGGAGAGGGGTCTCCATTTTCTTTGAGTTTGAATTCACGGATTGATTCTTTGGGATGATATCCCTTCGCTGATCGTGTCCAGGACTTCGTTCGTAAGGTCTCACCTTCCACGTCGTAACGTGCCTCGGAGACAGCCTTTTTGCCCTCAGAAACCTCCCTGAGCTTATCCATGATTTTCTTTTCCAGGAGGTAGGTGGCCATTGCCTTATCGTCTGGCAGCATTTCATCGTCGTGTATCACAATTTTTAGCTGAGCCTTCCAGGTCCTTATTTCCCGGGTACTATCATCCGTCACAAATCGTGAGCAATGCCTCCCAAATGTCGTAACATCCGCCTTGAAATCTGCCCAAGCTGTTTGAATATTTCGGGTTGGGCCTCGTTGTGTGTGATCTAATGTATCTAATTCATTCACTAATTTGGAAGCCAGCTCTTGGACGCGCTTCATGAATTCGGGGGTCTTCAGGAGGTATAGGGGCATACTCCACCGTCCTGGACCTGGCCGCTCTTCAGCGCTGCATGTCATCTGGGCAAGGACTAATCTGTGGTCGCTTTTCACTGGGCAATGTTTAATCTCCCAGCCGCGGAAGTTTTTGAACTGTTGGCTATCTACCTCGAGGCGATCCAGGCGCAAGTAGGAGTTATGGACCTCGCCGGATCGTTTATCTGTTCTCTGAGTCCAGCAAGTGTAGTCCCGTGTGTCAGGGAATGTGGTACGCCATCCACTAGTCTTCTTGCAGCCTAATCCACCCTCATTCGCCCCACTCATGAGCAACGCCTAATCACTCTCCCTTTTCTCTTTTACCTTGAAAGCTGATGAGCCAGTGCACGCCACACCGCCAACGGTCGGCCATGTAGTCCCCACCTGGGCGCAACATGTGTGCGAGATGTCATGAGATGATGGCCACCAGCTGATTTTCGGGTGGGTGGCAGGTTCAGGAGCCAATAGGTCCAGCATGGAACCAGGTTAAGTTGACTGCCAACTGGAGTTCTAACATGGCTCAGAGCTGAGCGGACACAGGTCATATTTCTTTCTTACCAGCGGCCCATACTGTTGAGAGATTATGGTGAGTGGACAGAAAGAAGGTAGGCCTCAAGTGAGAGAGGTAGTGTGAGGGAACAGTAGAATTGATGGGGACCGAACCTTACAGGTAGTGTACATGCGGGCCCTTTATATACCATTCTAAATACGCTGACTAAGTAGTCTAGAATAATCCTGAAACACTATAGATGTATCGTCCCGAGTGGCCGATACACTATTCTAGTGCATAAGTGTGTATCGTCCCGAATGGCCAATACACTGGTTACCATAATTGGGTGATGCCAACAATCGCATCACTCCGTGCAACTGGGAAGACCGATCGTCCCTGGGGAGCGATCTCCGCTTGCATAAATTCCAACACATACCACTTTATTTTTCCCTTGCTTGACCGATGTATGAATGAATGATGATTGAATTCAAATGTATCTTTCCGAGCGCATACAATATCTATTCGGCCTCGGCGGAGGTTGCCACGATTGCTCCCGCATCAATAACATTGTCGACGGACTCTTGGAACTCGTCGACATTCTCGTTGTCGAGCTCATAGTCTTTGACACCGTGGGTGGCCTGGTCTTTCTCGAGGAGATGGGTAAAAGCCCTAGAAGGCGGTTGCACCAGAGAAGTTAGCACTGTATTTGCAGTCTTCGACGGCTTGAGGGCATCTTCGACCACCGCTACGATCTGCTCCCAGTTGGCCAAGAATATCTTGGCATCCACGGGGATGTTTTCATCATCACCCAGCATGGCTCCACAGCTGTGCTTTGTAGCCCCGTGAGGAGAGGAACGGGCCCATGGCATTTGGCATGCCACGATAATCGTCATCTTCAGTGGGCAATGCTTGCACGACCACCAAGGCGGAAACAGTATAGCTTGTTTTGAGGCCTTGAGCAGTCCTGAATTGGGGCTTGAGGATGAGCGTGGGGGGCGCGAAGAAGTGCAAAGATATCTCGGCAAAAGCAACATGATTTGAAGATCAGGCTTGAGGGCTTGACACGGCTTGACGGCCGAGGCAGAGAGGAGTTGAAGCTCGGATGAGGTTGAGGACCAAGCTGATCTGAGGGTTGATGAGGTGGAATAAGATGCAGACCCAGGGATGCCACATGTAAAATAGGATAGTCGGGAGGAGATACAGTAGATGTCTCGCTCGCTGGGATTTGGATATGAGTGTGGGGACTTTGACTTGAAGTGGAGTGTGAGCATCGATGTGGCTACGTGGAAGGACGAGCGAGGAGAGTCTATATGAGTCGAGCAATATGGGCGGAAGGCAAGGTGGAAGGTGAAAGTGGGCAAAAAGAAAGCCGCTGGCGGCCAACATGCACGTGATGATAGATGCCGTACCAAACAAACGCACGGACCCTTCGTTAGTTTGCATCATCTTCACCACTTGTCCACCACCGTCGATTCATGCAAGAGGGCTCACATCCAACTGTGGCAAGGCATTTTGCTCCGAGTCATACTGGGGAAAAGGAATAGGGCATGAAACCGTCCCGTTATTTTACGGAAATACGGCCCGTAGAAACGGCTACGTCCCCGTACCATCAGCGGGTCTCATGCTGTCTCTGACGGTACGGGTACGCCACGGGTGGACCCATTTATGGTGTTCCGTGACCGGCCGTTTACGCGTAAACGGGTTGGCGAAACAATCGGAAACGGCTGCTAAATGGGGTGCGCAGTGGCGCACAAGCATCCATGACTGACTGCCAATAACTCCACCGAGGACTCCGCCTTGCATTTTCTCGCGCTACCTCCGTCGGGGATGCTGTACATACTCTGACAACAGCGCTTTGGCCGACAATTAACTCTCTCTTCTTGTCTCGCTCTCTCTATTCCTTGAGTAAGTGTCAGTGTCCATCAGGATTGTTTAGTTCATCTTCAGTTAGGTCTAGATGTCCACTGGAGTCCTTACCATTTTTTTTGCGCTCCAAATTCTGGGTTTGCGCCGCTTGGGGTACTCCAACCATTTTTTAAATTGTGGCTCTTCGCCCGGCAATTCCCCAATCTGTACCGCCTTGTCCGCAATATTCCTTGCATCCCAGGTATTTAAAATCTTGATTTATTGTTACCCGTGCAGCCCCTGATTGACTATCTCAGGCTCGGCCGTGGCTGTCGAACACATCTTCTCGGGCGGCCGTGACACAATCGGACTGCGGCATGCAAGTCTGAAGGCTGAGATTATTCAGACACTCATGTTTGTCAAGGCCAGGCTAAAGGTGGCTCGCAAGACAATTATTGACTTGGTAGGAGACGAAGAGGAGTAGTACATTTTATCTCGACTAGTACAATAAACTTATTTTAGTCTGTTCTATGGTGGCCCCCCAAAATGGCCGTAAATACGCCGTGAACGGACGGTACGGACGTGACCCATCCCGTTGGGCCCCCCGAGAATTGACTTGACGGACGGCTCTGGCCGTGGCGTAAGGAAAATACGGCGTAATTGTTACGCCCGTGCGCGTAACACGGACGGTTTCATGCCCTAAAAAGAAAAAGAAAAAGACTAATGGTACAGACGGTGAGTTTGACTCAGCAAGGAGTCTGCTTCTGCTTACGGGAGCGCTACAGTGTCCGAGTCGGTCGAAGGTAGACAATGGACTTTGTACAGACTCGATGTGTTGTTGTATGTAATTTTTGTTCTATAGCCATGGTGTGCAAAGTCGCCAGGTTTTTATAAAAAAAACTGGGGTCTGGTCGGAGGCTGGCTGCAAAACACTGCATCCATGTGGGTACACAGCTGGTGGAAGGCTGGAATCTTAGCTGAAGTGTGCAGCTGGCATCTACCTGGGGCCAGGTTTTGAGACTGCTGGCCTCTACCTGAGAATCCCAGCGGGTATACAGTGTACACATGCTGGCACTTTGGCGGTGTAACAACACCTTCCTCTTTTTCAGCCCATCTTGTGCTCATGCTGCAAACCCACGTGCAGATAGATGTGCTTCTCATCCTCATCTCCTTTGCTGGACTGTGAAGAATTCACGAGGCTGGAGTGTCCTCGACACGATGGATTTATGCTGACCGAGGTACGTTTCCTCGGTTTTCCTTCCTCGTTTCCTCGGTTTCCCTGTAGCCCATTCCCTTCCTTTCTTTGTACTCCCTTCTCTCTTCGCGATTTCGCCCCCTCAAATGCAATGCTGTCGCGAGCTGGGCGACCCACCCCTGCTGGCACGTCCACCACGGCCAATGACACAGCGTCTGACACACTGTGCGACTGCACCCCTTTTGTGCATGCCCCGGCGTCATCAATGCTCTACTACTGTATAGTTTCGATCAATTCTCCCCGCCTGTGACCTGTGACCCGCAGATTCGAACTTGAGTATTCGTAAATCCACCAGAGCGCCCGTGACAGCCCAAAAATGTTCATAAATGTGGTGGAAAGGTCGCAGGGCATGAGCCTAATGCACTGCTGGACCTCTGTGGTCACATCACTCAGTTGCATTGTGCCAGTTCTCAGTTAACTGTGGTGTTTCTACAATGTTTCTATGTATTTCTGCTACGGGCTTTATTTTATAGCACCCCAAATCTGACCTACTTTCCAGGCACATTGCTGAATCAAAGCGGTGTAGATCATCAGATTACTTACATGACCTTTTTTCTGCACATTCACCCTCGATCCCGCCGCTTTCTTCGCAATGAGTGGCCTTCCCGACATGATCAAAATCCCGGATGGGCCAGAAAAGTTCTCGCTACCCCCCCCCCCCCACGACCTCCCGGTCTCCAGCCTCGTCAGCTTTCAGTTGCCGCCACAGCGCAAATCCACCGGATCACGTCAAACGTGACAGCGCGGTGCCTTTGGCGCCGCGCCGGCAAAAAACAGGGTTTTTTGGTGGTCTCTGGGCGATTTCGTGACACTTTCGCATATTCGAATATGCCCTCGGTGACCTGTGACAGGTACGAATATTTTCTTAAATTTTGGGGCCTGTGACCTGTGACATATGAATTGATCGAAACTATACAGTATGATGATCCGCTCACCACCGCACCGCTGCGTATGCCAGTACGACCCACATCGCCATCCCCATCCACAGTACACGCTGTACCGGTTCCCCATCTCCCTGCCACCTTCTGCTCTCTCTCTTTGCTCCACCACCATCCTCACCCTGCCTTCAGACGAGCGGGGGAAGCCTGACAAGCAACATCAGGAAAAGCCTCCCATGGCAATTTCCCAACATTGCCTCCAAGTTGCCCCAAATTGGACAAAATATTCTTGATTAGACCGATTTCCTTGCTAGTAACGTTGCTATCTAGTTGCCTCCAAATTGGAGGCAAATTACCATGGATTGCTTTGTATTTGCAGTAGATTTCCTATTGATTTTCTGCTCAGATACACTCGAGAGAACCCAAAACAACATGTATTGCACAGCGTTCTAAATATTACATGGTCTAAACGAGACAAGCCATAACCACCAAATCTTGATGAACTTGAAACCAAGCATGTCACACTGTTGATGCAGCAGTGAGTCAGATTCATCTCAAGATAAAACAATCGTCTCACCCGTGGCGGCCAGGGCAACCGCTCACTGTTCTCGAGCTCATCGCGTCGCGCTGTGAATACAGCATCCCTAGGGCATGCCGTGCTGAGAAACAGATTAGAATAGATATTGCCGAATGAAAAGCGACGGCCTACCTAAAGGCTGCGGGATATGTTAGATTTGCTGAAAAGACGCGGAATTAGCTGAGCATTGAAGAATTGAAGGACATCAACCCTGAGAAAAATAATCAAAAATGAGGCGGACCTGGAAGGAAGTGCACATGCAAACCAAAGTAAACTTGGACATTGCGTGTGAGTGTGGCTAAGAAAGCCTACAAGAAGCGGTCACGCCGGTTCAATCTGTCAAAGTAAAAGACTCACCCGTAGGCAAGCGTAGTTCAGGGAGAATAATAGATCTGGGATGATGAACAACGCCGAGTCAGATGGCAGTGGATTTACTCAGCGTTCACCCGTGTCGAGGACGGGATGTGCCTGTTCAAATCAAGGAGATGATGAATGTGGTGCAATCGCATAATTGCATGAGAACGCACCAAAGCAAGGCAATGATAAAGCAAACGTCGCGCTCTGCGCGCCGATCACCGTGTGTGCGATGCCTTCGAGGTCGTCCACCTGGGACTGGTACTTGCCCTCCCAGGCACCGTTCTGCCGGAGCACGTCCACGATGGCGTGCGCGTCGGCGTCCAAAACGACATAATGAATGTGGGTATCGAAACAGATGAAGTTGGAAGCGGCACCGACGGACCTAGTGAAGATGGATGTGTTGTACCTTGCAGCCATGACGACCTGGATCTGCCACCCGGCGCACTTACCGAGGCAGAGCTCGAACGCGCGGTGCGCGACGGCGCGGATCAGGCACAAAGCGCAAGGTTCGTCCGCCGTAAGAAGAAGCGGTTTGGGATTGCGGAAGGCGATGAGGAGATGTATTCGCCAGCTCTGTTGGCCGAGCGCCCAGACAACGATGCTTCGACTGCCGCTCCGATGCCGTGTACCTCGGGTGGGTGAGCAAGGCGAGGGCACTGATAGAATTGACTTGCATGAGAGATGGGTTGTGAGCGAATGCGTAGCCTCGCGGCCGCAAGAAAGAGAGAGAGAGAGAAATGACTGTGAGGGGGAAAGATGAGGGGAAGAAGGAAGAGAGCTCGGCGTTTGACCCATCAAAACACAAACCACCTTGATCTGCGCACACGTGATGGTTTCATGGTTTGATCCGACGGAGTTCGCGCTCGGTTAACTCGGCAAAGAACTTCAACAAATTCAACACCATCTACACTCGTCGAGTCATTACTTACTCCGTGCGGCGGCGCCGTCCTAGAAACAAGCACGTAAGTACTGCCGGAATTGATTTTCCTGAAATACGCAGATCAGTGCATTTAGCCATAACTTTTGTTATTGCTCAGCGCTACAGATACTCGTCGGAGGTTGCCATTGGGTCTGCTGGGACGACTGGCAAGGTCGGGAGCAAGAAGGAGCGTGGATCAACCACTGGTGGGCTTACAGGTGCGATAAAAAGTCTCAGAGACTTTGGTTCTCTGATCTCTGTGGCTTTATCCTTCTACTGTAGACTGCATTTTCAACAGATGATACGGAGTGTCTTGTTGTTTCCAAATGATGAGCAAAGGCACGTTCCTGGCAGGTGAAATTTTCAACATTGACTTACACAGATATTTCTGTGATGACAAGGATACTAAACCAACCAAGGAAATAGAGGATATTTCCCTTGATTTCCTCCAATTTGCCTAGTTTGGAAAGCAGGAAGGAAATTGCCCCAAATTGGAGGTAAATTTCCAAAGGAGGTTTTTCCTGATGAAAGCGAGCACCGCCGCACCACACCGCGCTCCCTTGCTCATTCGGCGAACCACAGTCTGGGGGAGTGATATATCATCACTCGACAAGCCCCCAAAATCCATGATATATCAGGGCCCACAGTTGCCCACCCGCGAGGATATATCACCCCTAGACTTGCATGCAACTCAGCTGCATGCGGAAGACAGCCATCAGATCACTGTATCCAGGAGCCAGCGCCTTGATGCACGATGAGCTCGCCTATCCACATTTGGAACACAGCGATCAAATGCTTTGGACGTCGCTGGTGATGATGTCCACAAAACGGACCTCAAAAATCACGAATAAAACTAGGAGGTGTGGGGGCGATGGATAAAATGAATTGAGCAAAATATCTATCCTATAACTAGCTCTAACAATGGGGAAACACAATTTTCATTTGAATACGCTCCACAGGCTGCCAGCGCTAGTGTTCGCGTGGCTGGCTTGAATGCACCACAGCCGAGCGGCAAGTAAAGTCTGGAGATGTGGCCTGCTGCCCTGGCTGCATTCACCGATCAATCGTGCGTGTGAGGCCCCTGCGCTTTAGCGCCCCAGTGCTCAAACGCGCGCCTAGGCCCAGTGACAAGCCGAAATCTCGGAATAACTCAGAAAGCGGGGGACCGGACTTCCCGAATGATGAGCGGTGATGCGGCGTTCTGAATGAGTCCCACCATCAAGAACGAATCCCATTCTTCAGAGTGTCATTAATGAGACTGGGATACTATCCCACTCCCATTCTTCTAGTATACTCGTCATTGCCTGCCGCAGTTCCTCGCGGGGAAAGCAGAGGAGGTGCGCGTACAAACATATTTGATTGGGATTCGTAAGTAGTCTGCCTCAAACTTGAATTCGTGTGATTCAACTCGCGAAGGAGACGAGGGGGCACAGGAGACACGGGGCCTGTGAGCAAGGAATTAAGTAGGCGAACCTAGTTCCATGACCATGAGTCGGAGGATTCTGGATGCCTCGAGGCAAGGCACGGAAAAAGTAGTATGCTGAGTGCCCCTGAGACGAAGAAGGTCCGCGGATAAAGTTTCGGAAGGGGTTTTTATAATTTTCGGGGGGGATGGCGAGTGGAGGAAGGGATATAGCGCAGAAGAGGACTTGCAGAAGGATGTGTACGGCTTTTTTAACTCAGAGCCCAGCTACAGTACAAAGAGCGCGCCATTGCTTGGATGGCATTCAGGCGGAAACAGACCTCGTAATTTCATGATATGTACCAGAGCGCGGCGCACTCGGCACCGCGCAAGGAAAGTGGCAGGTGCGCCGAAAGGATGCATCGATTGTGCAGCGCTGGGCCAAGTGAGAAATCCGGTCTGGGGCGCGCTGTGGGTTCGAGCATAGCACGGAGGACGAGAATGTACAAAAAACGGCACGCCACGCGAGTCAAGGATGTGCGCTGCAACGTCCGCGCACGCGGAGATCTAGCGCTAGTCCTGAGGTTCAAGATGCCAGTGCGAGTGTCGGCGGAAGAACGTACCAATAAATGCCATTTCTTGTCTGCGTCGGCGGGAGGAGTGGGTGATGCGCCATAGCGGGGAGGAATTACGTCAGGCGCAAGTCAAACGAGCGAAATGTGGAGCGGGGGCCGTAAGATTCAGGCCTTCCGTGGGTGGTCTCGAGTTCGGCGCGATCGAGGCATGCGATGCAGCACGCGTCGGGGGGCAAAAGCCGACGCAGACTCCCCAGCCACACAGTATGGCGGCGCGCAAACAGCGAGGTGGGATGGGGGTGCGGACCCGGCAGTGAAGGAGTACGGGAGCGCGACGATGTGAGACACGCGTATCGTTGGCAGTATCCGGCGCTGGGTGTGCACAGGGTCGTAGGCGCGAGCGGCACAGGGCAAGGAGGAGTGCAATCGGGGGCACGAGCCAGCGTACAGCGGGTAACGGGGGGAAATGCCGCCTTATAAGGCTAGATTTTAGGCATTGCGGTCTGTAGCTAGGTAGCGAGTATCTGGAAGAGATAGACGCGGTGGTTCCGAGTACTCAGGACAGCGCGGCGGTGGCAAGAGATCGCACGTAAGGAGTGGGTGCATACGTATGCGCTGCGGCGTATCAAGAATCGACACTGGCCCAGTCCGGGGAATGAAGCTTAATGAAGTGAACCAGCGGAGTAGCAACAGAGGGCACCCGCAGTGCAGTGGCAACTGCACAAAAGGGGAGGCGGGAACAGTGACGTGTTGCTCTTTCTAGGAAAAAGGTGGAGTTCCATCCAGTAGAGTGTCGGAGGCACAGCTCGACGCGTGCGAGGCGTGAAGATACTTGAGGAAAGCGGCGGCGATTGGCAGAGATGACGGAAGGAGAGAAGAGTGAGCGGCAAAGTGCGAGCCGGAAGTTGATCCGACCCACGTGCGAGGTCTAGGCCCGCATCGGCTTGTCTCTTACGCCCACCGCAAAACGTCGCTCTTTCGCAGGCCCCTGCGCTCACCAGCGTTGGCCAGCTTTCACCCCAACTGAGACTCGTCTGTTGATTCCGCATCGTCTGTTTGCGTCGGATGTCAGAGTCTTCCCTGGTCGCGCGGACTACCCCGCATACGCGAATACATTCTGCAATGTTAGCGTGCATCGAGGTCATGGACTGACGACTTCGCCCGGAGTCCCCGGTTCCATTGCGTTACTAGCGCTTGCGCTTCCACTCGCGTTCCATCTCACCTTCGTCTCTCTACTTTTCCCGGGCCCTCTTCTCGCACGTATCTCCCACTACAGCGGTATGACACACAGGCTCGAATCGGTACGATGCACGACCGGCATCAATTAGCCTTCGTGGTGAACGTCCGATCATCCTATCTCCGCTAACGAGGAAGAGGTCCCTTTTTTAGAGTCGGAGCGGGTTCTCCGTCGAGATTGACTTGGCACCGGTTTTCAGGCCGTGTAGGCTCTCGCGGCTCATGGTCATGGGGGTTCGCTTCCTTCCGCCGACATATCTTGTGCAACTCATAACTACTTTTCGCAGAGCCAGAGCTCTATCTCTCTCCCAAGTGGATGTGTGTATACCTGGAATTGAGACTGTTTTGATTCCATGGATAAGGTAATCGACGAGGCAGAACATGATATTCCTGCAGAGCAAATCGAGCTACTTGAAGCGCAGGTCCCATGCAACTTGGTGAGTATTATTGCCGCTTCCGATGCAGGACCTCTGAGCCACGCCGCAGGCGTGTAGGCGTCCTGGAATGGAATTCCGTACGCTGAGGCCAGTTCCCGGAGGGATGCGCCATACATTCTTCCCTCCAGTTGCCGTTTCCCGTCCTGTTGTTTTGGAAGACCGATGCACAGATGACCTTGCACAGAGCGCATTGTCCTCCGCACGATTCACCCCACAAGCTCGGGCAGCGCCAACATTATCCACAAGCTCGCGGTCGAAACGTTGTTTGTGAGACACTGATCTCAACGTCCGCTATCAATTGGAACACATAGTGGGCGAGGAGGAGTTGCCCAATATGTACGTTTACAGTATGATCAGCACGAGATCGACAATCTTGGCCTCCTTCCCAAACAGCTCTGCGAACAATTGCCAGCAATTGTCGCAGGTTGACTTACTTGTACCCACGTGCTTGACGGACCGCGTCATGGAACCTCGAATCCGGTGCCTCCAGCACGTCGACCTATCGTGGGTTACCGGTGGCTGGGTTTACGATCTTGAGCTTGTCGAGGGAGAACGAGACGGTGTAGACCTCCACCCCCGCCGCTAGCGCGGTCCTCACTTGTGGCGCGACCCTGTTGGAGTCGGAGTTAGCCTCATGAAGTAGTGCGTAATGACCTGAACACGCACTAGAGGAAGGACACTCCCTCCGCGCAATGCCCCCGTCTGCGCCCCTGAATGACCCCCAGCTCGTCGAACCATGCCATCACCTCGATCCCGAACACCGTGTCGGGATTTGCCCGTCGAATGTCGTGGTCGCGGGCGCTCCGTATTCGCTCCTTGGCCGCGGACCCGCGCTTCTCTCCGATGGTTGTCCCAAAGGCGACGAGGGGTGGCTCCTCAGCTGTGACGCACACCGTGGCTACACTGGGCACAATCTTAGCACCGACCAGGGCTAGCATGTGGCAAAGCCCGGCGTAGGCGACGCCCGCCCGACAGATCAAGTACTTGAATGTGTCCGGGGATGTTGGTGGGGTTTCGGCGAGCGCCGCGTACTCCGCCCGCGCTGCGAGGAATCCTACCAAATCGAGAGTAAGTGGTAGGTCTTTCGGTCTTTCGGTCTTGCTCACCGAGAGCGGCATTTGGTTCCCGCAGAGCGAACCACGGCGACCTCGGATAGAGACGGGTCATCGGAGCCTCATCAAACACCGGTTTCGAGGTAGCGCTGGCGGCGTGAAGTCAGTTACGAATGTGAAAAGGTCGTGCGCACGCCGTACAGAGAGTGTGCGAGGAGAAACCCGATCTCAGATTCCCTTGAGAACTTGATGAGGGCCTCTTGGATCTGACGCTCGCATTTAAGTATATTCAGGCCAATGCAGAATCCATGATAAACGAACCGGTCCCCGGACCTTCTCCCTATCTGCACCCGTCAATTTCGCCATATTTCGTCTTTGGGCCCGGATGATATCGGCGACCTCCCTGGCTAAGCTCTCTGTCGGGCCATGGACCTATCACGAGTAAGCACACTGGGAGAATCAGACTGGAGAACGATCAACACACCGGCTTCGACGCGAAAGCCCGGACATGGCACCTCCTGAGGGCTCCAAACAATTGTTGTCCGAGGAGTAGCATGGAGGCGGTGGAAGGAATGGACGCTGCCCGCCCCTGTCGATCTCAGACCAAGGAGGCTGACGCCCTCCAACACGGTTGAAACTGAAACCAGTAGCATTTTGCACAATTCTCGGTGTGTATCAGCTGTGTATGGTGCCCAACCCTCCGAAATTTAGCTCCTAGGAAAACTACTCCGGTCAGCGTCCCCTTCATTAGCTCGTATCAAGCTCATATCTTCGGTCGGGGGTAAATGGGACCGGCCACCGATTGCACACAGCCATCGATCAATTGGTTGCACAGCCACATTGATCATCCGCCACACATAAAGAGCAGCGGAAATTCGAAGATCACATCAATGTGTTTCCTCTCCCTACTCCGCCCTCACGGGCCCCGTATTGCTTCACCCTACAGTCGCAGACTGTGAACTGGGTTTTTCCAATCGCTCGACATACCTTACACCTTCCATGTAGGAACGTAGGTCTCCTATCCAGGGTTGGAGCGAGAAGTCTGACGTGGAAGGGGCCCAATGTTTGTGGAATTCCAGCCTCGTCCACCCGCCCTCATGTCGTCTAGGACCTCTACGATTACGGGCCTCCCCCATTGGCACCCCCCTGGGTCTACAAAGACTGGCACCACGACCCCATGCTCCCCCACCCGTGGAGCACGGACTGGAAAGACTGGGATGGCCTCCGTCTCTTCACCGAGACCGTGGATGGCACATTGATGATTGACAAGCTCTGCAAAGAGGTGTACGACATCCCCGGGACGGTCCGCCCGCTCGCGCACCTCCCAAACATCGACGACTACATCTTCCTGTTCGCCGCGGGCGGGTGGTACTATGTCTGCGACGACTGCAAGCTGTCCCGGCATCGCCTGGAGTTTGCGTCGCCGGAGGAGTTTTTGGCGCACGCGCTGGTGCGGGAGCCAGGGAGGATGCCCAGCCTGCGCCTTCGGAAGCGCCAGGGGGCGGACCTCGGATGGCTCTAGCGCGGGTGTGCCAGTAAAAAGGGAGCACTCCGCCGTGCCTCCCCACACTGCGCAAGCCCGTCCAGTTTAGGATCGAGTTTGGTTCGACAAAAAGTCAAACCACCGAGGGTTGCCGCGTACAATTTCCATATCGTCTCCGAATGAGAATTTGTTTGCTCCAGCGACGCGGTCAATCAATCCGCCAAGCCCGATTGCGCAGGACTGCTGGGATCATACAGCATTGCCCACCGTGACCTTACCAAGTAAAGCAGGGACGCTAGTGTGGTCACCCATTGTAATGATGCAATACTGCATCTGCAGCGGTTTGATTCCTCCTGCGCGCAATGAAAGTGGGTGCGCTCGGATTCCATTCCATTGAACTCGCCCGTCTCCGGGTCAGGTGCACTTACAAATGGATGTAAGAAAGTGAAGTGGGGCGTGGTTCTTTGTTCCGCAGGGAATCGAAGACAGCGCTGTGCTGAAACCAGACGAACCGGGGACCTGAGCACACTTGGTGAAAAGGAGCAAGCATTATGCGCGTCAGCGAGTGCGCGTTTCGGCTGGCGAACATACCTACCAGAAAGTATAAGGGTGTTTCAAACATCTAAATTTGAGCCCCAACTCGTGCCCCAACTCGTGCCCCAACTTGCTTCGAAGTTGGGGCACAAGTTGGATGTCAAATCGTGCCTAACCCCACGATTTGACATCCAACTTCTGCCCCAACTTGGTGCCCCAACTCGGTGCCCCAACTTCGCTTACTCTCGGTGATCGTCGGCCGCTCGACGCTCGGCCGCACTTGTAATTATGTAATTGTAGCGAAAAATTTGAACCGCACTACTACTCTACGATTTCCTCCTAAAGGAAAGCCTGTCCTTACCCGCTGCCGCAAAACGTGCTCAAAAAGCCCGCGAAAGTAGAGCAAAGCCTAAACACGTAGATGATCCACCTCCACCCCCTCCTGTGCCCGAAATAGTCAACGATTCGGACGACGACTCATCTGGCGAAGTGACGAGGAAGCCATATCTGTCCGCATCGATCACGATCCCCGATGCGTGTGAAGGCCTAAGTTGAGGCTATGAGAGGAAGGAAATAGCCCAAGGTGTTTCACACATGTGCCCCAACTTGAGCCACAACTCGGGCCCCAACTTGGCCGAGTTGGGGTCAAGTTGGGGCACAAGTTGGGGTACAAGTTGGGACTCAAATTCAGATGTTTGAAACACCCTATAGATGGACGCGTGACGGATGAGTAAATAAATGTAAGGATCACACACGCGTCTCCGTATGGGTTCGACAACTGCTGCTCAGTGTGTTCGGCTACATCGAAGTCCGCAATTACTGTGCCGCGGTGCGTAGGCACTACGCCCCAGTTTCTTATTGCTTTGTATAGTAGTTCTAGTCACGTAAGCGGACCCGCAGGGTCTCGTAGTTTGGTATAAAATAGTCTCCCATGTAAACCGAGTAGGTAGTTCCGTTGAACACGCGGATTTGCTCGGCTCAATCGCTCTCTCATTGAATTTCGACTAACAACTCCGCAAACGGTCTCTTGTGCTATACGACTTTCTATCGAGAAACTCCGTATACTCACATTTTTTTTGAGTTCATTTTTGTTCTACCGTGTTTAGCACAAAGCAATCGGACTGATCACCCGATCGCCACATAGCGCCCATTAATTTCATACCGGTTATACACCAGTTGCCATACAACAAGATGGTAGCTACGCGCACGACGACTTATGCTTCGGTCGCCATGCCAGCTCGGACCTCGCGGAAGTCTCCTGCAGGAGGCGGCCGAAGTCTTGACAGCAGAGTGCGAGCTCCAGTTTGGAACTCTGCCTGCTGTTGATTAGCACGCCTTGAGCGTCGCTAAGAGTCCTCGCGTACGTGCATCTGATCTCGATGAATATCTTTATTCGTCCAGGAGTCAGAAGGACGACGATGAAGGAACAGCGAAAGCAGGCTCACAGAATAGTGATTCTGTAGCTGAGTCCGACGAACAGGACGAAGGGTTGAATACCCTCTGCACGCCGGACAAAGTAGATTGGAACAATGAGGCGGACGGCTTCGTCGTACCTCGCATTGTAGCCAAGAATAATTATAAATGGTTGATGTCCGAGAGAATGGACATCAAATATAAAAATTTCCCCTCTTGGTTCGACTTGAGTGATGATGAGGATCAGCTCGGCCCCATTCCCCAGAAATGGATGAAGCGAGAAGACGCTGAGCTTCAGGGCGCTATTTTTGCGTCAATTGCAGAGGGTGGAAGATTAAGAGGAACAGAACCGGCCCGTAGTATGGCTGTAATTGTTGAAGTTCCCGAAGAACCCGCCAAGAGCCAGCGGTCCAAAGATCCCGCCGATGACAAGGGCAAAGGAATAGGCGCAGGGGAGCGTAGCGCTGGCTTTGCCGCATATTTGCGAGAGATGCAGGCGGCAGTTGCGAGCTGTAGCAAGTCACGTAAGGACCAGGATGGACAGAATGTGCCAAGTGCGAAGAAGAAAGGCAAGAGCGACAAATCAACCTTTATTAGGCCTGATTTGCAGGTGCCAGATGGCGGGTGGTTCAGGGCCACGACTAGCAAGTCTGGCAGTCCACCGGGGCCACCCAATACTCCAGATAGTCCAAGTAGCGACAGCTCTTCAGGTTCCGAAAGTTCCAGCTCGAGCTCGGATGATTCAAGTTCTGATGAACCAGAGTCTAGCTCGAGTGAAAGTTCCTCGAGCTCAGACAGTGATGCGAAGCCCAAGGATGCGGCATCGCGGAAGAAGGCTAAAAGCCGTCGCAAGCTGGAGGAATTGAAACGAAGGAAGAAGGCCATGGCTGGAGTAAAGATCAAATCTCCGTTTGTGTGGGATGAGAAACCAGTCATGGATGTATTTCACCAATGGACTTACGAGGTTGATACTTGGATTGAGCTCTCGGCATTGAGCGATAAATTAGCCTTGAAATGTATGGTCAACTTCATGGGAGGAACAGCCAGTAAATTCTTCATGGACCATGTAACCACGGACCTTAAGAAATGGACCGTCAAAGAAGTCTATAAAGCGCTATTCGACTACTGTTTCCCGGCCGATTTTAAACTTCGGCTGCGGAAGTGACTAATGGATCCAGGGCAAGAAGACGGTCCGCGACTTCGCTCGCGATACAAAGTCTCTGGCGAAAAGGTTCCCGGATGTAACTGAGCGGCACTTAGTACAGATATTCTCTGATGGGGCGGAACAATACATACGAGTCAAATGGTTGGATCGAGGCATGAGCCCGGAAAACTCGTCCCTGGAGAAGCTCGTGAAGTGGGCTTTGCGCTTCGAGAAGTCAGAATAAACACTGGACAGGGAAAAGGTCGATTGGAAGCCCGAACCAGAGGGACGCACCTGGGGTCGGCTTAAGAACAGGACCCGCGGGAATGAGCCCTGGGTACCCCCTTCAGATAATGAGCCCGATAAACGCAGCGGGAAGACCGAGCCTAACGACAAGAAAGGCGCTGATAAACCTGTGAAGAACAGTCAAGGTTGGGGCGAGCAAAATTCGGAGAAACCCAAGGGCAAGCCGAAGGACAAGCCCAGGCTGTCACCGGAAGAAATGGATAAGATGAGGGCAGAGGATAGATGTTTTACCTGCAAAGATGCTGGCCATCAGGGTAGGATTTACCCGCAGAAGCATCAAGCAAAGCTCCTCATCAGAAGGTTTCGGTTGGGGCCGCGCGATACGATTATCTGAGGTCGTTAAATATGGATGGGCTTACGAAAGAAACGAAGGAAGCATCCATACACTTAGATTCGGTTCGCGTTGATGATCCGGATGTTTTACCGGATCCCTCTACCCTGGAGAAAGGAACGGACAAAGTTTGGTTGCGTGCACCACCAATTGAAGTCTGCTCCTATATAAAAAAGTTCTGGATGACCGCGTACCCTCCGGACGAGGCGATAGCGGAGGGTATGGTACCTGAAGAACGATTCACGGTTATGGAATACGGAACGGGATTTGAGGTCACTGACTGGTTGAAATGCCAGGTCACGTATATGGTGACGCGCGAGGATTTGACACGGGCGGACTTCAGCGTCCTGGATGTCGTGAATGATGCTTGGGATAAGCACCTCTCGACCGCACCACGGGGAGCATTTGACGGCGAGGAGCCCCACCATGAATATCCCGCGCTAAGCTGGTTACTCTTCAGGTTTGCGGCGGCGTTAGCGGAACTCGATGCCGTCGACAGAAACGTGGCTATGGAGAGATTGATTATAGATCCTGCGACGGGCGGATAGTTAATCTTTGACCAAGTGACAGCAGACCATTATTTCGTCTCGCACGGCGAGATCCGTGAGCCCGGCTTCTCGGCAAGCAGGGTGTCGAGTAGGCCACCACTGGACGAGACTCCAACCATGGAATCCGTGGTCAGGATCCGACGGCGCCATCGAATAATGATGAAACCGCGGTGCACCGCTGTTGGAGTTCAAGCTAGACAGCCAAAGAAAAGGCGCAAAATGGAGCGTCGCGAAGAAGACACCGACCACATGTACAGGACGGCGATGCGCGAGAAAGATCGCGACAGAGTCTTGCCGCGCCAGATTGTGGTGGAAGGAACAGTTAACGGGCAAGCGGTCCGGGCATTGATGGATACCGGCTCGATGATGGACTTCATCTCCACAAGGGTGGTGGACCAGCTGAAGATAAAAACGGATATCCTGGTCAGGCCGGTTCCACTGTATATGGCAGTGTCGGGATCGCGCTCCGTTATGAAACACTCAGTTACTGTGGAGTTCGGCTACCGGGACATAAATTGTTGGAGGAGCTTTGATGTATGCAATCTTGACGCTTATGATGTGGTCCTGGGAACTCCCTTCATGTTCCAACACAAAGGTGCGGTGGGCTTCAGTCCAGTCCGGGTAATAATTGGCTCACCATCACCGCTTCCCTTAGAGGGCGACACCATGGTAAAAATAATATCAGCTGCCGCAGAGGTGATGGAGAATCGGTATGAGCATTTACGCCGAGCAGTGCGCACTGAGGCCGCTGATTTGTGCCAGGATCCTGCGAAAGCAGGGCTCCCTCCGTTCCACAGTGTTAACCATACTATACCGTTGATAGACCCGAAAAAAGTGTATAGTTGGCGCCCGTCTAAATGCCCAGAAGCATTGAAACCTTTGTGGCAGGAAAAGAAGGAAGTTTACCTGAAATCGGGACGTTGGTGTCTCGCAACTGGTACCATTGCCATTCTAATGTTAATATTGAAAAAGCAGGGCGGTAAGGGAGGCCCATCGCGGATCCGTACGGTCTTTGATAAGCGAGAGGTCAATGCTAATACCAAAAGACTCACGGCACCGCTCCCGGATATGGATGGGATCCTGAGGAATGTGGTACGACACCCGATAAGGTCACTAGTGAACGGCAAAGATTTCTATGAGCAGAGCAGGATTGTTGACGAGCACGTACCTCATACATTGTCCGTAACACCAGATGGGACAATGGAGAGCCTCGTGCTTCAGCAGGGCGACCTCAATGGCCCCGCAACCTGTCAGCTTTTAATGAATCCCATATTCACAGAATACATCGGAGTCTTCATGGATGTATATACCTGGACGACATAGTGATTTATTCGGACACCGTGGAACAGCATATAGAACACCTGCGAAAATATTTGCAGTGCTGAGACGAGAAAAGCTATACCTCAGCGCGGACAAAATGCAGCTATTTGCTGCCGAATTGGATGTTCTAGGTCACATCATCGACGATAAAGGAATTCGGATTGATCCGGACAAGGTCGACAAAGTGGTGAATTGGAAAACACCCACCAATAAATCCTTATTGTCCAGTTTCATCGGTGCGGTGGGATACTTGGCACCGGACTGCCATGCGATTCGGATTCCGATGTCTGTGCTCTCGTCCATCAGCGGACCAGAGGCAGTCTGGCGTTGGCATCCCACTCACCAGAGGGCGTTTGACGGGGTGAAGCAGACTGTTCAGGATTGGCGGTAACCGTATTGCGATAGATTATTCTGAGCGGGCGGAGATGATCAACCTAGTGACGGATGCATCATGTCTTACGGGTGCTAGTGGCTACGTGAGCCAGGGGAATGACCTTGAAACGGCGAAGATTTGCTCATTTTGGTCAGGGAAGTTCAACTCTGCACAGCAGAATTATCCCGTTCATGAACAAGAGTTGCTTGCAATAATCGAGTCCTTGAAGCGGTTCAGAGCCGAGCTGCTAGGTGCAAAATTCAGGATTTGTACGGACCACAAGGGTCTCGAGCATATCATGAAGCAGTGCCACCTGTCACCGCGTCAGCATCGATGGATGAGTGGCTTGAATGAGTTTGACTTTACCGTCCATTATATTCCTGGCGAGACGAACGTACTTGCCGACGCATTATCTAGGATTTACGCAAATGAACCAACAGGGGAAGTCCGCGCTCCGAGTGAGTATGTCCAGGATGCTGATCTGGACGACTTCCTTGATCATGTCAGATTGGCAGCGGTAAACATGTCAGCACCGGTACTCACTGGTGAGAGCGCACTCCGGATTTGTGCCGTGGACGGGCCCAGGAGATCTGGGAGGCTCAGAAACAAGCCCCGTGTTGAGTTCGATCGCAAAACACACCAGGTGAAGCCGAAAGATGTGCCAGCGGAAATTGAAGGAGTTCCTGAGTCGCCTGTACCCAACCTGAAGCCATTGGAAATAATCCACAGGCGGAAGACGCGCCGTCATCTGAGCCTCAAAATTCGGAGAACCCGGCCGAGGAAAACTCAAGTGTTGAGCCGGAACCCGAGTCAAAGGCCGCAGGACTGGTAGAGCTGGTCAAGACGGTTGCACGGGTAGAATTTCCCGAGGTCTTGAAGGGTCAGTACGCTGCTGAGACATTCTTCAAGCATATTCTGCTGAAGCCGTCACACTACAAGGATTTTTTTAGTGGAGGATGGGCTGATAATATGATATACATGAAACGTGCCGAGGAGAAATTACTGTGCATCCCAAACCTCGTCGTTGATAATGTATGAAGATGGTTGGACGAATCCAAAATTTGTGGCCATGGCAATTCAACCGTCCCATGCCATTCTTCCAGATTCAAATTTGGGTGCATAGCCAGCGCAACGTCCCAGGACTTGTCACGAACAATGGTCGTCCAACTGGCATCTAAGTACAGAGTATCACGCGCAAGGCCGCACGACATCGCGGGGCATTGAGATGGGGAGCCCGCGTCGCCACGCGCGTCCGGCATACTGTCCACGAGGACTACGCTCTCCTCTGCATCTTGACGACTTCCGCTCGCATACATCCACACCGATGATGCCCATCTCCATTTCTTCATCTCGAGCACAAGAACAAAGTCCCAAACCCGCGCGCACGAAGGAGATGAACAAAGGGAGAAAGGAAAGGACATGGAGGACGGCGGCGAGACGGCTTCCTCGCGTGGGAAGGAAAAAAACGACGCAGTGGAAGGAAATAGACTCACCGCCCCCCAAGCTCCACCTCGTCCCACCGCGCCCCCAGCATCACGTCTTCCCCATCTGCGTCCTCCCGCGCCTTCCCTTCCTCCTTGTCGTCCTTCCCTTCCTATTCCTTTCCCTTCCACCTGATCCTCCCGCTGATCCGCCTGGCGCATCGCGCGCGTACTGAGCCCCGGAAACCGGATACGAGTAAGGCGACGGCGACGCGTAATGCGGGCGTGGGCGGGAATGTGATGCACCGCGCCGTACGCAGACGCAGACGCCGCAGTCCCGTATACACTCGCGGCGCTCGTGACGGCCTCGAGCGCGCGGAAGGTGTACGATACGAGAGCTCGGAAAGCGCGCGGGGGGGCGGGGGTCTGCTCGAAGGAAGGTGTTAGTATTAGATACAAGGACACGGGCCGGGAGAAAGAATATGGGGGATGGAGAGGACGAGAACGAGAACGAGCACCAGGGGAGGGATGCAGGGACGCGCGCGCGAGAGGAGCATAAGAAGATGCGCAAGTATCGAGGAACGAGGGACAGCCGGAGGATAGCGCGAGGGGATGCGCGAGAGGAAGAGAAGAGCGGCGAGAGGGCGATCGATGGGGAGGAAGCAGGGCGCAGAGGCGGCAGTGAGACATTGTACGCCCAAGAAGGGCTAAGTCACCGCGAGAATGGAGAGCGGGCAGAAAGCGGGGATGGATGTGGCATCGACAAAAGACCGAGGGGGTGGGTACATGGGAAGTGAACGGGCGCATGGCGGGAAGGCGGGCGCGAGCAGTCCCCGATGTACATCCGCGGCAGGAGGCGATGATGGGCGGATGCGAGTACGAATGACGGGAGCGTAGCCGTGAATGTAGGCCGCGGATGCGAATGGATAATGAGCGGAGGGCGGGGACAAAAGGAGAAGGAAAACGAAAGAAGAAACACGAAAGGCAGGATGCGAATAGATAACGGGGGAAGGGACGAAGGGTATGCATGAGAAAATTAAGACGAAAAGGAAGGAGCGGGATACTTAGACGCAAAGAATGGAGCGAAAGCCGAAAGGGAGAAGAATGAAGGACAAGAGGGAAAGACGTACCGCGGAGCCTCCGGCGCGCGCGTGTGTGCCCCTGCGTCTGCGCGTGGGGTCCTCTCCTACCCGCCCTTCCCGAGGTACGCTTCCCACCTGCCTCTCGACTCTATCCGGCGCCGGCTGCGCGTCCTCAAGGTGCCTTCGAGGAGCTCTTGGAATGCTGGGGATTCATGGGAGGTACAAGATGTAAGGCGGATGCTTCGAGCAAGATCTTCCAGTGTCAAGGTGATGGTCGGAAAGAAAGAAGCATCTGGGCCGTGGGAAGATTTGATGCGGGGTCAAATTCCCGCCATCGCTCGGCAGTCAGCGGTTCGAAACCGACAGCGCGCGGTTTTGGTGCTGTATTGAGGTGGTGTCCTCTGTCCTCGACGATTTCAGGCCAGTACATCAGCGGCCGCTAAAAGTCGACAAGTTTTTGAAACAAATTATTTCAGGGAGCCCCAGTGAACTGTAGCACGTTTGTCATGCAGTGAGGGCTACAGGACTCATAACGGTCAAATGCGGGGTCCACTTGGTGATTGCCAGCTGATTTGAGCTCAACCCAGTTCCAGAAGTGTCCCTTGGTCGAAAAAAAGTCGTCCAAGACGAGATCCGAAAGTATTAGGCAGGGAACTTTTTTTCTAGGCCATGGTACCCCCCTCCCCCCTCCGATATAGGAAAATTCCTTATCTTGGAAGCCCCTTGTTCTAGTCGGAGTGTTGTCAGATATATAAATAAAAGGGCGGATATACACTTCTGAGGAATTGACCTCAGACTACCCGAGATCGGACATGCACGATACGAAGGATGAGGTGATCATCGCGACCCACAAAGGCGTGTCAACTCCCGTTTGTTCCTTAACAGCACACGCTTCTCGTTCAAAAGAAAAGTGGGCGATCCCGATGAGATGCCCTTGGGAGAATCGAAATCCACCTCGTTGGTCCTCGAAGCGGGTTGGGTAAAGATCGAAGCGGGGTGATCGCCATGAGCCACAAAATTCATCAATCTTTGTCCTTTCCAGCCCGCCGAACGTTTGACCCGCCTTTCCAGAAGCCTCGCCCAGCCCGCCGATGCGCCGTGCCGACTCACACGGCACCGAGTGTCAGTACCACCCCCACCAACTCCCAACGTCCCGTCCCATCCGTTCGGCCGAACATAATTTCGCCGGGATTTGTCTTCAGCACGACGCGCATATATACCATATCATCTCCGCTGCCGCCGTCATCCAATGCACTCGTTTCTAGTGCCCCAACCCAACACTTCCTTAAAGGTCTCGCATCCTGGTTGCATCGGAGTCGTCTTGAACAACGTGCCGTGCCAGGCCGTGGTCATGGATCACATATCTCTTTGCGCGCTCCCCCGGCCTTTCCCCATACTTTCTCGGAGGGGAGCTTACCCCGCGAGCCTTCACCTCCTAGTACCCAGACCCGCCTTACCCTCACGCTTACCCAACCATACCTTCCGCTCTCCCTTTCAGGCCCTTGCCAAGCTCTTACTGAGGCCCGTATCCATGGATCGGCGGAGCTCGTAGAATCTTTCATCGCACCGTGAGCTTGGACGTGGGATGGAAAAGCACATAACACCGATCAATGGCTGTGCTCTACTTCCGGACACTTCGCCTTGCAAACAGTTTCAGGATCTCTTCGCTCAATCCGCTTCAGGCCTTAAACTCGTACCAATCTCGTCGTTCTCATGCGCCTCCACTTGCTCCCCTTTCTGTCAACCCAGCTTTGGACGAGCTTCTCAAATCTTTCCACTTCACCCGCGCCAAAGATAATAAACTCCTACCATTCTCTTCGTGAGCAGGCGACTCAGTTGAACCCTCTCCAAGTCGTGTATGGCACTGCGAACCGCCTCCAAGCTTTGCAAGCTCCGAACACATTTTTCTTCTATTTTCGGCCATGCCCTCATTCAGTACAGACTTCATTACGGAGGTCCCGCTCGCATGCATCATACCTCTGTCGAGGCCCAGCCGCAGACTTTCCTCGTAACCTTTGGGTGCTTGTATGCTGCGTCCTGTTGACCTTCTCGTATCCGCCCGGGAAAGTTGCACTCGTATTCCATCTCGGTGATCAGTTCGGGATCCGGCGGCCCGTCCTGTACTCCTCTTTTGACGCGGCCCTCCCGCTACTTCGCGCTTACGTGTCTTCTACCCTTCCAATGGACTTTCACGCCTACCTGCCAGCGCCTTGTCTTGCCTTTACCCTTACCCTTACGACGATGATGTACGCTCTTACTTCCTTCTCTTAACTATTTCCGTTCTCCTCGTCTTTGCTTCTCAACAAACTTCTCCCTGGATCTCTGTTTTATCCTCCGGCTTCATGTCTTTCCCAACGCTCGATCTCGATCTCGACCAACTCAAGATTGCAGAGGTCATAAAGCTTTCGAGGCTTTCTGTTTCTCCAGGCCGTACACAGCACCGACAACAAGCTTTCATCTTGAACCCGTTCTCATCTGCTCTTTTTTCTTACAACGATGTGGGACGCCCTTACTTCCTTCAACCAGTCCTTCTTCCTTATCCTTGACGCACAACGGGTCCTTTGATCTTAATTCTTTGACCTTAATTCTTTCCTCTCCATTTCTTTCACCCGACGCTCGACCTCTGTGTGGGGAAGCCGGCACGCGCCTACGGCACGTCCGCCTTCGGCGCGCTCAGCCGTCTCCCCCGGGAGTCTCTCCACGCGCTCAGAGCCCGCTTTCCGCTCGCAGCCCCTATCCCCTTGGTGGTGGCGTGGAGCGCGACCCGTATCGCCTCCCGCAGCCCGCCGAAGGCGGCGCGAGCGGAAGAGCCGAAAGGCTCTTCCCCCCAAACCACGAAACCGAGATCCAACGGTGATCCCGGTTTCGTGATCTCTCTCTTGTCTCACGGAGCGGTGTCAGCCCCTTCGCTTATCACATAGTTAGCCCACCAAAAGAAGAATAAAATGAAATAAAAAGGCCAGCGCCAGCGGAAGGCATCGCGCCAGCGAAGGGCCCCCGTGCAAACGGAAAGGGCAGCGCCAGCAAGGATGGGGCGTCTGGGGGAACCCTCCCCCAGCGAAACTGCCGAGAGTTGCCGATCATTACTGATATGATGGTGCCAGCGGCCCGTAGATCATCAGTGGGACTCGTTCGCCGATGGGGAGTCCCACTGCTGTGAGTTCCACTCTTCTCGTATATACTCTCGGAATGAAGAATGGTGGAGGCGTGTGGATCAGACACTGATCTCCATTCCATTGGCGGCATAAATTAAGACCGAATCTGATAGATATTATCGGGTGCTTTGGTTGTAAGGATAGGTGGAGACTGGATCCGCACCCTCATCTCCGTGATCCGCCACACAAAGCCGAGGTTGCCTCCAAGTTTGAGGAAGGAGCCGTGGATGAATGGAGCGATCCACAGGGACGCGGCGGTCGGACCATGATGAGCCATCAGTAGCAGCGTCTCACTGCTAGTCATAGTATCGGAGAAGGAACAGGTCCTATTTTCCGCCGGGTCCAAAGCGCGGAAGTATTCGTAGAAGGAGAAGAGCGATCCGAAAGCATCAAGTGGGAGTCCGAGTCAAAGTGCGATTAGTACGGGTGTACATCAGCGAGATCCACTCGCGAAGATCATCGTGCGCGACTTAGGGGCTGTCTCTTAGCGCAATCGCCTCAGCCGTCGATGAAACAGACCTTCAGGTATGCTGTCTATGCTGCATCCTGCTTACATACATAACCAACACCCATCCTGATGTCCGCCCTCTCTGTCCTCACTTTCGGCACACACTAAATTTATTTCAACGGTGCTTCATCGATTCTGGTTCTGGAAATTATTTCACATATGGACACTCCACCTGCCAACATATAGCCCGACTATCGGCGTGGATTGTCCTCGTACTCCGGCCCACGCCGCGGCGCTGCGGGACTCCAGGATTGTCAGCGCTAAGACTCATCGTCGTCTTAATTCCGCTCAGCCGGCATCCGATTGCCGCCACAGATTCAGCGCCAAATTCTGACGGCATCTCTGAGGCTTCTGGAAAGATTGTTCTGACTTCCACGTTATCTCCGCTCTCTTTCCAGGAGCTGTTGACGGAATAATACTTCGCCGGCGTACGATTCTGCTGGTTCGGGGTAAAAGAATGGGGACCAGCAAGTCTGTATGTGTTGAAGAGCTGGGTGAGGACAGATCGCTGGCTCACAACGTGCTCGACAACATTATGCGGTTGTCAAACCGCTTCCGTCAGCGCCCAAGAGGTGTCAAGCGAAGCGCTTGCCTGTCGGTCAGCTGCTATTCACGTTGCACCTATTCAGATCCACATTCCCAAGAAATCCTATTATTGGAGCAAATCTTCACAGCATCACATAGCCAGCCGGAAGCAAGACCATGCGGATACTGCGTGGCCGTATGGTATATAAGATGGACTTCATGAATCTCATTCCTGTCTCCAACCATCACCCATGTCGAAAATGTAAGTGTGTCTCGAATACCAAAGAGCAACTGCTGATTCATGCCTTCTCAACTAGCATCCACCTTCACAGTAATTGTCCTCATCACCTTTGTCCCAGTACTCAATCCTCTCCCACAGGTATTAGTGTCAAGTCCCTGACTAGTCCCCATGATGATCTCCCTGCGGATATGCAAATGTTCGCTCAACTAATCATCAATGAGGAGATTATCCGGCAAAATGTTCCGGTGGAGTTGGAGGTGTCTCATAGCAGTTGGAACCTAGATTTTGAATGTGATATGTGAGTTCCCAGGTGTTTCTACCAGAAGACTGCCATAACACTTATTTCTCTGTAAAGTGGTCCTGACACTCCTGTCTTTTTAGTAGCAATCTTGCGCCACAGTAAAACTGCGGGCACAAGACTTCTTGGTTCTATCGAGATTGAGAGATCAGAAGTGCTTGAATTGGTGGAAGCGAATCGTTGTACGTGGAGTGCCTGCTTTGTTTGAGCCTGGTCACTGAGAATGGCAATGTAGCCGTCAAAATTATGCTCAATAGAGTAAATTCTGATGGCCCACTGCTCGAACTCAGGGTCGACTTCTCGGCTTCTGGGAATTCTTCTGCACTATCTGGTTCTGATGTGAATGACATTGGGAACAATCAAAGTGAGACATCATCACAGCTTTCTGACCTGTTTCCTGAGCTTCCATAGTCACCTCAATCAAAAGTTGTGGCACCACTGATGATCTACGATCGATGGAAATCCAAGGTCCCATAGACCCCCTGGAGCTTTGGGTGATGCATGAGAGGCTTCTTCTGCTCCCCAAAAGCAATGAAGATCGGGCGCGCTGGCTGAACATACTGGGGGACATTTGTCTCAGCTGTTACATCAAGGTGGGAAGTGTGGATGGCCTTAACCAAGCAGTCAGTGCCTATGCTGATGCAGTGCGGGATGATCCGATGTCTGCAATGTATTTGTCAGACCTCGGCAGTGCTCTTCGCCGGCGCTTTAAACAGCTTGGAAATGTGGTCGATATCAACCAGGGGAGAGACCGATGTCGAGCCGCTGTCGGGATGACTCTGGAAGGTGACCCAGACATGGCTTCACGATTGACCAGTCTTGGGAATTGCCTGCTCAATTGCTTTGAGCAGCTTGGCGACCTCACTGATCTCAATGAGTCTGTGTCCACATTCAAGGCTGCTGTTGACCTCACTCCAGAGGGCCATTCAAACCGGGCTTTAATGCTGAATAATCTTGGCAATTCCTTGAGCCGTCGGTTTGAGCAGCTTGGTGACCTCACTGATCTCAATGAGTCTGTGTCCACATTCGAGGCTGCTGTCAGCCTCACTCCAGAGGGCCATTCAGACCGGGCTTCAATACTGAATAATCTTGGCAATTCCTTGAACCGTCGGTTTGAGTGGCTTGGTGACCTCACTGATCTCAATGAGTCCATGTCCACATTTGAAGCTGCTGTCAGTCTCACTCCAGAGGGCCACCCAACCATGCCTTTACGGCTCAACAATCTTGGCAATTCCCTGTGCAGGCGCCTTGAACAGCTTGGTGGTGTCACCGATCTCAATGAGTCCGTGTCCACATTCAAGGCTGCTGTCAGCC
Organism: Mycena latifolia; assembly: GCA_029289555.1. Classification (NCBI taxonomy): domain Eukaryota; kingdom Fungi; phylum Basidiomycota; class Agaricomycetes; order Agaricales; family Mycenaceae; genus Mycena; species Mycena latifolia. The sequence continues at coordinate 42,461 of JARJLE010000132.1, read as the reverse complement.
TCACTCCAGAAGGCCATCCACACATGGCTTCACTGCTGAATAACCTTGGGAATTGCCTGCTTAGTCGCTTTGAGCGGCTTGGAGAGCTCACTGATCTCAAGGAGTCCGTGTCCAACTGTCATACTGCTGTCAGCCTCACTCCAGAGGGCCACCCAAGCAAGCCTTTACAGCTGAACAATCTTGGAAGTTTCTTGAGCTGTCGGTTTCAGCAGCTTGGAGAGCTCACTGATCTGAATGAGTCTGTGTCAATATTCAAGGCTGCTGTGAGCCTCACTCCAGAGGGCCACTGAGCCAAACCTTTGCAGCTGAACAATCTTGGAAATTGCCTGCTCAGTCACTTTGAGCAACTTGGACAGCTCACCGATCTCAATGATTCTGTGTCCACATTCAAGGCCACCGTCAGCCTCACTCCAGAGGGCCACCCAGACATGCATTCACGGCTGAACAATCTTGGCAATTCCCTGTTCAGACGTTTTGAGCTACTTGGTGATCTTACTGATCTGAATGAGTCTGTGTCCACAATCAAGGCTGCTGTCAGCCTCACTCCAGAGGGCCATCCACACAAGCCTTCATTCCTGAACAATCTTGGGAATTGCCTGCTTAGTCGCTTTGAGCGGCTTGGAGAGCTCACTGATCTCAAGGAGTCCGTGTCCAACTGTCATACTGCTGTCAGCCTCACTCCAGAGGGCCACCCAAGCAAGCCTTTACAGCTGAACAATCTTGGCAATTGCCTGCTCCAGTACTTTGAGCATCTTGGAGAGCTCACTGATATCAAGGAGTCTGTGTCCAACCTTCATGCTGCTGTCAACCTGACTCCAGAAGGCCACCCAGCCAAGCCTTCATGGATGAACAATCTTGGCAATTCCCTGCTCACATGCTTTAAGCAGCTTGGTGACCTGACAGATCTTCATGAGTCTGTGTCCACATTTGAGGCTGCAGTCAGGATCATTCCAGATGGCCATCCAGAGCAGCCAATTCTCTTGAATAATCTTGCAAATTGTCTTCACCACCGCTTCAACATGCTTAAGGACCCTCGAGATTGTGAGAATATGCTGATTCAATACAGCCGTGCTGCCTGCTCCCCAACTGGTACAGCTCATATTAGATTTCAAGCCTCCATCATGTGGGCACACTATGCCCACAGTTACCAGCACCCATCCCTCCTCCATGCATACACCACAGCTATTGAACTGGTGCCCAAAGTGGCTTGGCTTGGTCTGTCCATCAGTGACCGACATCACCAGCTTTTGAAGGCGGGCCAACTTGTGAGGGAAGCTGCCTCAGCAGCAATTGATGCCCATGAATACAGCAAAGCAGTGGAGTGGCTTGAACAAGGTCGTTCAGTTATCTGGGGTCAATTTCTCAGCCTGCGTACTCCAGTAGATGAACTGCACATTCTCCATCCCCAGCTTGCCGCTGAATTCATCTCCCTTTCAAACCTGTTAGAAATATCCAGCACACGGAGTGGTATGGATGCACCTAGTTTAGGTCCCTCACAATCACTCCAGGCGACAGCCCAGCAATATCATGATCTCGCTGCTCAAAGAGACAAACTTCTCCAGCAGATCCGAGGGTTGGCTGGGTTCGAGCAGTTCTTACTGCCAAAGCCAATTTCTGAGCTTTCTCAGGCTGCAAAAATGGGCCCTGCTGTCCTGTTGAACACCAGCAGATATAGTTGTGATGCTCTAATCCTCGTACCTGGGCTTGGGGACGAGGTTATGCACATTCCACTCCCTGAGATCACACTGGATCAGGCACAGGATTTGACTGAAGCCCTGGGATCTCTGGTGAGAGGAGCTGTCCGCAGTGAGAGGTTGGATGGCTACCATGAGGGGGATTTGCCTCAAGATGAGAAGTTCTCAGGGATTCTTTCTGCACTCTGGATGAAGGTTGTTAAGTTCTCAATGGACTTGCTATTATGGTAAGCTATGTGTTCAATGCAAAGTAATTCATGTTCTTATGTTGAGCCTAGAATCCCTTGTATCTGGATCCCGGACGTATATGGTGGTGTCCCACGGGGCCATTCACCTTTCTCCCCATCCATGCAGCAGGCATTTATGGCCAGCAGGCAGCTGTTGGTTCCAGGTTGTCCGACTTTCTCATCTCATCCTACACCCCATCATTGTCTGCTTTAATTGAAGGCTTACGTGCCAAACCAGAGTCACAAGATGGACTTCAGCTTCTTGCCATTGCCCAACCATCTGCATTTGGACAGAACCCAATTCCTGGAACCATGAAGGAAATTGCCTTGATTGAACGCCTTGCCCAAGGAGTAATCCCAGTTCTGCAGTTGGAGCGAGATATGGCAACTGTGGAAAATGTCCAGAAAGGCATGAGGGAATCTGACTGGGCACATTTTGCATGCCATGGACTACAGGATATTTTTAATCCAACCAACAGTTCCCTGCTCCTCACTGGAGATTCAAAGTTGACACTTTCTGACATTATCCAGCTGCATCTCCCACATGCTGATCTAGCATTCCTGTCTGCATGTCAGACTGCCACTGGATCCAAACATCTTCAAGATGAATCAGTTCATCTCACTGCGGGCATGTTGTTAGCAGGATATCGTGGTGTCATTGGGACAATGTGGTCCATAATGGATGCTGATGGGCCACGAGTTGCAAGTGATGTTTATACCCACCTTTTCAAAACATCACCACCAGACTCCACAAGGGCAGCAGAAGCACTTCATCTTGCCGTGCGGAAACTGCGGGACTCAGACCATGCTGGAGGAACGAAATCATTTTCACGCTGGGTGCCATTCATACATGTTGGAGTCTAATTTGTGTGGTATCGGGAGGGTATGTAGTATCTACATATGCTTTGTCTTACTTCTATTTAGCCAAATTTTTTTTACATTTTAAATTGTGGAGCTTTCATCCGCCAGTGGTGGGAGGGCAATGTAAGTTATTGGGAAACTTCCCATTGAACCAGATGTTTGATTTGATTTGATTTGCGGTTTAATTGTTTGTCAAGGATGGCTGCCGAGCTGACTGCAGGGGGGGTGGGGTAGATACACTGTGGTCTTAGTCTTGTTTTACTTGCCGGCTGATAGCCATAGGTCGACCTTCCGCCACATCGGTTGTACTGGGCTCACGAAGTGCATAGCTGTCTTGGAAAACATCAGGAAACCCTCAGGGGATCTCTGACTATCAGCTTGTATGTACAGCTCAATTTATTCCATCCTGATCCCTTCGAAAACCGAAAATCAAGCCGTGGGAATTTTGCGCATAGCCACAGTATTGACCTGCAGAAAGGCGCCCCAGACACTCAATATTACAGCTGTGAGACATAGTTCGATGGGAACACCCGTTTTGAAGTGTAGGCATGTCGTCTGCCATAGACAGCAGCCTTTATTGGCCACTGGGGTTGAGTACTGGATTGCCCGATTCGGAGTTTCCTAATCTGGAAGCCTGACCTACGGCTTTCGCTGCGCCACTGGAATCAGACCATTATATCAGTTTTTTTTCCTCTCCCAAATTTCGAAAAAAGAAAAAAACTTGATATATGGTCTGACTTGGGAGACTACTGTGGTCTGCCTATGGGAGGAATTGAACCTCCACTTCCTCACTTCATGAGTACAGACAGGGTGATTGCCATAATCTACGAAGGCTTTCAGAACCGGCTTGACATAGACCTCAATTTTCTGGTACAAACACTGGTTGAAGATTTCAAATTTTTGACTGAAAAAACTGGTGAAAAATGTTTTGAATTTTACAGAAGTTTTTGAACTTGAGGTGAAAAATTCAAGATGAAATGGAAAACTGCTGAAAAACTTTTTCACCTACATTTTTGGTGAAAAACTTTTGAAAAATTCAAAACCTTTTTCACCGATTTTTTTACTCAAACATTTGAAATGTTCAACCAGTGAAAGCAGTGGCCGACCTTTAAATTGCCTTCAGGTGAATCAAACTTCTTTGTTCCTGGTTGGGGGTGCCTGACAGTGCTTGTAAGGAATTTTTAAAAAGGAGTTGTAGAGCTGAACATACCTTCGGGAGTAATTGAACCTCCATTTCACGTATAAGCGGACTTTATTGGGTGCAGAGGCGGGGCATTTGATCTGACTGTTTCAAAATACACGGCAACTCCTCACGCCTTTGGGAGGAATCAAAACTCGCCTCCTCCGTCAAATCTCAGTTGCTGGGCCAAAGGATCGAAGGGATCCCCACGAGCCACGAAGGCCTAGTCACAAAGGCCTTACGACGGCCTAGCTACAGAAACGGGCGAGCACCATGACATGCTTTACGTCCCTCAGTAAGTGCTCAAATTCAAAGTAGAGCAGTGCACCTTGTGGGGAACAGCAGGCGAGGAGGTTAGAGGCCCGAAGAAAGTGCCAGTTTCACCCTTACTAGAGCGGGAGAAGAGTGGAAGCCTCATAGGGAAATTCAAGTATCAGACACACAAGGACCAAGCTCAAAACTTGAAGTGAAGCCAGTGGCTGATTTTAAAGTCTAGGATAGAGCTCAAGCAGACAGGGTGAGGAGTTCCAGGTACGCGGGTTATGTTGAGAATTTCAGGAAGCCGTTCATGTGCAGTTTTGTGGCATTCACGAGAAGACAAGGGGAGAAACAGAGGGGTGGGACCGGCAAGGGGAACTTTGAAGCATGGAACGTGTAAGTGTTGAGCTCGAGTAATACTACTTGAGGGCAAGTTGAACTGGCTCGTTGAATGGACGAGGCAAAAAAAATAAGATAAAGCAAGCTCGATGACTTCGGGAGGAATTGAACCTCCGCCTCCTGGCTCCAATCTGGAGGTCTGGTTCAGAGAGGCGAGGCGATCACCATGATCCACGAGGGCTTTTCAAGTAATTTCCGTACCTTCCTTAATCTCCTTCAATTGAACCCCTTCTCCCCACATTATAACTCTGTTCATTGTATCATTATGGTTGGTCTACGAAGGCTTGCCGAGTGCCATCTGCTGCTCAGGAAGTGCGTCAGAAGTAACAAGGCCTCGCTTTGAGAGTGATGAAAAATTAGCAGGAGAGTGTTAATGCCTTCGGGAGGAATGGGACCTCCTCCTCCTCGCTCAAGTTCAAAACATGAAATACATGAACACATGCACAGAGTTGAGGTGATCAACACGAGCTACGAAGGCTTTTTCGCTCTGTTTTATTCCATGCAAAGTTTGCCCAAGAATCAGCCTTTTTTCCCGAGAGTAAAAAATCGGAGAATCACTGCGCCTCTGGGAGGAATCGAACCTCCAGCTTCACATTGAATTTTACCGAACAATTTTTGGATCAGAGGCTAGGTGATCATCACCGTGATCCACGATGACTTGTCGAGTGCCTTGAAAAATGTAATGGGACGAAGGAAGAATGCCTTCGAGAGGAATAGAACCTCCGCCTCCTCGCTCACATCCCTGATGTATGGCTTACTTACTGCCCTTCGTCCCTCAGTGAGTGCACTGGAAAATGGAGCAGTGCGCCTTTCGAGAAGAGCTGGCGATGAGGTTTCACCCGTGCCGAGGTAAAATAACCCGAGCGGAGGACTGGAAGTCTCATGATGTTGAACTCGCTCCCAAGGAGCAGGAGGCCTAGGTTCGAGCTTTGTTGTGACAATTCAGGAAGACATGGTTCCTAAGGCCTGCAGCAAGGGATGAGAGAAAAACACGCAGCTTGGCGCATCATGCCGCGAACCTCCGCCTCCCCGCTCAAAGTCCCCGCCCGGTCCAAATGGAGACGGTGATCAAAGTTTAGGGTACTTCGTCCTCACCACGCTCTTCAACGACCCTTCGTTCCTCGCCAACTGTGAATTCGTTCATCGTGCGCAACTTGGGGATTGGTTGTCTCATGGCGCAATCGCATCAACCGCCCATGAATCACATCTTCAATCTTCAGATATGCAACATATGCTGTCTGCATACAGCCCGCCATTTCCGGCCCACTCTCCGCAACACTAGATTCATTTCCGCGCTGCCGGTGCCATATCATTTCTTGTTCAAAGAATTGTGTCTCAAGTCGATTCCAGTCGAAGCTTCAACCATCATTTCTCATGGGTTGCCCACGCGAACTCCGCCACGCTGACACATGTACACTCCGTACCGGTGAACAGACATTTGCATTGGAGTTTCTGTTCGCTGCCTGCCTAGATTACCCATCCATTTCTCGATGCGTGAAGCCAGGGCTCCATGATCTCCTCACCTCAATACCTGCTGATTTCTTGCCGAATCTAACACATCATCGCCGTGCAAAATTTCGCTCGGAAGTACCTTCTTGAATTGCGGGAGTCTCTACGACTCGAATCCCGAGGTGGCAAGCACCATCTCTGGTTTTCATCGCAAACCGACATCTGCTGTATCCGTGCACGTGAGTACGGCTAGCGATTCCTTAAAGTTACCTAGAAGATGCGTCCCGGTGGCCTTCTCCTGCTCCTCAGCATCGCGCCGTCCGCAGGACTCGGGCGGGAGATGATGGCGCGGGCGGTGTCCAGACGCAATGACACGCCCGCGCGCGAATAAGCTAGCAAGTACACGTACAGCGCGTCAAGGGTCCTAGAAGTAGAATGTGGGTGAGTTACCGCCGAGGATAATAAGGATGCAGGAGCCCAAGCGTCACGGGGAGATCTCGAGCAAGGGCAGATGCTCGATGTCAGCCATACGAGGCGGACGGGCGTGCACTTCGCCTGCAGGAACGCCTTGACCGTCTCCGTGCGCACGTCCCGCTCGATAACAATGGGAATGCATGTGGGAATGCTCGCGCGCCGAATGAGGCGGCAGAAGTCCATCCTCCGCAGAATGCGCGCGCGTGCATGCACTCCAGACGACGCCTCCCCATAGTTCAATGCGCTGCCCTCGTACACATTCAGAGAATGCCGCCGCTCGGAGATGCCATAGACGTCGTGCATGGCGCACATACAAATGCAGTTTCAAGACATCAGCACGACGGTCACAAACGCGTCGCGCGGGACACCCACACGCAGGTCAAGTCGAACTGCTCTCCCTGTCTCTGCCTCTTCCTGCGCGGCGGCGGGTTTCTCGTCGCGCGTCGCAGCTGAAGTCAAGGTGACCGTGGCCGAAGGCGATTCAGCGGAAGGAGGGGAGGAAGTGGGTGTAACAGAGCGGGAGGGAGCGGAGACGCGCAGATTCCGCACCTACGCGACCCACGGGCCACAGCTGCGCGCCGGCGGCGTAGGTGAGCGTCAGGAGGCTTTCTCGTGCTGCGAAGGAAGATACATCAGTATCGGTAGAGAACACAGATGGAGGGAAAGGTGGAAAGCAGGGGCAAATGTAGAAGCAAGGAAGGGAGAAGAAAGGGTGGGGGCGAGGAGACGATGAGGAAAGGGAAAGACAGGCGCTTCATCGCGGGCGCAGACGAAAGGGGGAGACGGAGAAAGGCGGGCGCGTCATCCGCGGGCAGGATAGAAGGAAGGGCGGGCGCGCCGTACGCGCCGCGTCATCAGACATCCGCAATACACCACTCGACGGCGCGCCGTGGATACCGCAGTCCGCGTCCTGCCGAGCGCAGGCCCAGCACAGAGCGTGAGGCGCAAGGCCCACGACATCGCGGGGCATTGAGACGGGGAGCCCGCGTCGCCACGCACGTCCGTGACAAGAGCAAACGAGCGCCCATGGTCGTCGACATACTGTCCATGAGGACGACGCCCGCCTCTGCGCCTCGACGACTTCCGCTCGCGTCCATCGACACCGACCATGCCCATCTCTATCTCTGCATTTCGAGCACAAGGACAAAACCCCAAAACCCCGCGCACGAAGCGAAACGAGGGAGGGGAAGGTAGAAAGAAAGGGGGAAGGGAGAGATACACGGAGGAGATGAGGGGAAAGACAGCTTCCCAGGAAAGTAAGGAAACATGACGCAGTGGAATGGGAAGAAGGAAGAAAAAGGAACTCACCGCCCCCCACCTCGCGCGCAGGAATGCGTCGTCCCCTTCTTCATCTGCCTCGTCCCGCCCTCCTCCCTCTCGTCCTACTCCCCCGCCTTCCCCCCGGCCTACTGCGTCTCCCGGATACGAAGCCGACGAAGGGCAAGAGTACGGCGTCTCCCGATAAGTCGCCGCGCAAGGCGACGCCACGGCGGCGCGTGCATAGAAGTGCCATACGTGTTCGCGCCATACGCGTACGCTGAGGCAGCCGTGCCGTACGCGGCGCTCTGGGAGCGCGGAGAGCGCGCGTGCGGCGGGGACCTGCCATAAATAAATGCGTCAGCGTCGCGGTACGTGGACGGGCAATAGGCATGATCGTGATAGAGAGCGAGATAAAGAAGAAGGGGCAACGAGGGGGGAGGAGGTAGGAGGTAGGAAGGACGTGAAGAACGGAGAAAGGCGCACGGGGATGAAGAGATGGGGGAGGGGGATGAAAAAGATGTACGCGGAAGGAGAAGGAGGCGCGGGTGGAGGATACGAGAAGGACGAAAGATGAAGGAGAGAACGGGAGACGAGAGCGCGGATCGGACGAGATTCACGTTGGAGCGTGCGGGGATTGTTGGTGGGACGGAGGGCGGTAATGCGGAGAGGCGGGGGTACGAAAAGGACGAGCGCGCGCCATAGGATGGAACGGAATGGAGAGCGGGCAAGGACGGAGATAGATGCAGACAGGCGCGAAGAGTATTGGGCATCCATCCGTGGCACTGATATCGGGGTGCGCAGGCATGGGAAGCGAGGAGCGGTCTGTCGATGGAAAAGAATCAAGGGGTGGAATACGAGGAGCAGGGCAGGAGTGTGAAGACAGGCGGGATGCGAACAGAAGGCGGGTGCTCGCCGGGGGAATTAAAGGCGGGCGCGATGTGGATAAGGACGGAGGCCAAAAAGCGCGCTGGAAACAAAGAGGAAGGAATGCGGCATGCCAAAGAAAGAGGAGACCGCGGAGCCTCCGGCGCGCCTGTGCGCCCCCTGCGTTTGCGCATGGGCTCCTCCACCCGCCCTTCCCAATGTCCCCTTCCCTCCTGCTTCTCGACTCTACCCGGCGGCGGCGGCGCATGCTCAACGTACCTTGGAGGAGCTTCGGAATGGGCTGGAGAACCCTGGTTGAATGCAAAAGCCGCAAGGCGGATTTCTTGCGCAAGATCTACTTATAAGGTGATCGTGGTCGGCAAGCAGAGCAAGCGGCTTGCAAGCGGCAAAGTCCGGTGCCGTTGATCCGAGCCCACGTGCGCGGTCTGGGCCCGCATCGGCTTCTACTCTTGACCCTCACCGCAAAGCCTGGCCCTTTGGCAGTCTACGGCGCACACGGACGGCATTGATCAGCTTTCGCTCCAATCGACGTTTGTCATTTCATTGGTGGCGATCGCGCGCTTCCGAGTCTCCGCCTCGCTCTCTTTAGCAAGAGGTGATTGATCTCTGGATCGTGGACTCTGATGTCCGCGAAGCGAGATCAACGGCATCACTCGGCACTGCGGGTTCGGCACCTCTTGCTCTAATTCCTGTCGTCTCCATCCTATATGAGTCACAATTTGCCACAAATGCTTTCTATCAGTGGCTAGAAACCTATGTTCTACGAAAAACTCGCGAAAGTAGCTAGATTATATAAATAGATTATATGCACTATGTGCAGTTTTATGTTTCAAAATGAGTTCAGAGGTAAGGCTACTAAGCATTCAAAGCATATTGGGACACAGTGAGTGCGCGACACGTTGAGGAGCGCGGCAATGCAACAAAACTGGCTTGGATGAGCCGTTGATGGAATTGATGCGGGTTGCCTTTTCTGGGGGGGGGGGGGGGGGGGGGGGGGGTCGTGGGAAGGAGTCCATGATCCAGAGATCAATCACCTCTTGCTCTTTAGTGCTGCTGCGTCATCGGACAACGAGATGCGCCAACTTGAAGCTTCTCCATCGGAGGCTCTCTGGGCCTGTCAGCTCTGCAATGGGTTCTGAACTGCCAGTGGCTCATTTCGCTTCATGCTGCACCCCCCGACTCGGATTCCTCCAGCATATCGGTGCCTTGCTTGCTTTCGCTGGTCACTCGACTGTATCTAACAGCTTCATGCTCTTTTCCACGGCAGACCCTGGTAATCCCAACTCAAAAGGCTTCTTTCAGCTCTTGTTCCCGGCGGGTATCCGTTTCACACTCTTCAACAACGATGCGCTGTCCAGCTATAGCTCCGACTGGGTTTCTTTTCATCAGCCCCGGCGACGAAGGTCTCCGCGAAGGTAACGGGCCCCGGACCTCCCCGTGCCGAATGAACGTCTAAACTCTGCTCTGGCGGGTGCGCTTACAACATAAAGTTGCATCCCTCTGTCTCAGGTGGGACTCGAATGCTGCAACCACTCATTTGTAACCACCATTCACTCGGTGCATTGCCGGGGGCGGGGGAAAGGAAAAGAATGCATCCGGGAGGAGCACCCCGGGCCCCAGCTCCTCGTTTACAGCGGTCTCCGAAAACGTCGAGACGTGCGGACGTATTTTGTGCTGCTGATCTTAGAAGAGTGCGACTTGCAGGAGCAGCGCAGGCGACAAATTCATAGGCCTATGAACGTGTCAGCCGCATGCGTCCGCAAAACAAAATATATTAGTGTGCCAGGCTCGAAGACAGGGGCCTCATGTTTGTCCTCTGTAATTATCCAGCTCTTCATGTTCTTTCCATCGAAGTACTTCCTCCTGTGCCGCGAGTGCCCGATTTATTGAATGGTATAGAGAATCTGGCCGCTAGGATATGTCGAGGCTATATCTGGATCATATTCTGGCTACCGAGGGGTGAGTTTCCCGCCAATTTCGGCATCTGTAGGACGCAATCTGCAGCACGCAATATGCCACGGTTAAAACCCCACCTCCCTCACATGATGTAGCTATGTTTTACTGTCCGCAGCCCGCTCAGGTATCACTTCACAGGCAACCTTATATAAGTTGTACGGCCAAACGGCGAATAACAACTTAGTACGACACAAGGATTGTCACAGCGACCAAGAAAAGGAAGAACCAGGAGGTAACATCAGACTTTCTGCAAATTTCTGGACACGCTCTTGGCAGCTCTTGATCGCTCTGGAATCGGCCGTTCCAGACCTCAAGTCGCAAGAGGTCAAGTTAGGTCTGATTTCCCTCAAGTCAAAAAAAAAATTCTTCGCTGATGGCAATATATATTTTTCTGAAAATGTTCAATTCCAGAGGAAAAGAGCTTCCAGAGCTCAAGAAATTTGCGGAAAAGCTGATGAATGGTGGTACCGGAGTATCGGCACCCATGATTTAGCTCAAGCCGTGCGCCTTGTTGTAAGTGGGGCACAGCTGTGACCAGTCGACTGCGATGCCCCTTAGCGCAGAGAGTTCGAGTGGCTATGGAGGCGCTTACGGGGAGGTCTCATGGTCGCGGTAGTGGGGATATCCTCTGCAAGGACGACAGCCATACCTCTACAGAATGGCAGGAGATCAACGACAGAACGTCGAGAGGGATTTGCGGGGACGTACGCGTCGAGATGCCAGTCGATGTGGCAGTGAAGGAACCCTGTGGACCTGCGGTCAGCCGTTGCCAAAGATAAAACCCAGGCGTATCTTACATGGGCCAGCATTGTCGGTGAAGAAGCTTCAAATATTATCTAGACCATGCGAAGGGTTGTGAAGCAGCGGGCTTACCGGAAAGTAACCAGATCGGTCGAGAGGTTTCCCGTCGACACGGTATCACGGATGACCTATGCACGCATTATTAGGCGATGCAGGCGAACAAAACTCAGCACCACGCACCGGGTTGTCGTAGTTGTAGGTGGAGTTGCCGGCGCTGCGAATGACGTGGAAGTTGTGCTGGAAGTAGGTCGCGGTCAGGCTGAGGGAAGATGAATAATGCAACAGTCGATACTTACGCCGTGCAAGTGGAAAGGGTGCTATAAATGCCGCGGTATCAGCAAGGGCAATTGACCGCGGGGGACAGGAAACACGTACGGGTGGCCCAGGTGTGCCGCCGACGATGCTAATTTCGATGGACGCGTTCCTGAAAGTTCGTAGATGTTGGTGCGAGGGAGGAGCTCCTTCGGTGTGTGCGCACCCGAGAGGATCTGAAGCAGAACGGGCACGGTAGGAGACGCCCAGGCCTTCATATGCAGAGATGAGTGTGAGGAGAATAAGCTAAATGAGACTCCGCACCGTTCCGTTCATCGTGAACCGGAATGTGTTGGTGTCGAAGCCGGGCACGAATGTGAGAGCCTTAACAACGCCACGGGGAACGCGCGTGCCGGGCACGGGGATCGGGACGAGCGGGTGCAACGCCGTTTCGACGAGTGGCTGTCTGAGGTTGGAGCTCGTCGTCGGATCCGTCACTATGGCACCCGCATAGCGTACGATCGCGTGGGCGAGAGGCTGGGGCGACCCGTCGAGCATCGGCTGTGCGCGGACCCAGTAATTGGACATGGGCTGATTGGCGTTGAGGATGAAGGAGTAGCGCTGGCCGGCTGTGCGCGCGCTGTGAGATACTGAATAATGATGTGGGAGAATGGAGTTACCAAAGATTTCGAGCGAGTCGACGACGAGGGCTGGTGATTGACCCCGTCGACTTCAATTATTGTCATGGTGTGGTTGTCGATACTGAAAAGAAAATGTCAGGCGAGAACATATCGCCGGGAAAAGACACCGACCTGAAGATCCAGCTGGGAGCGCAAGACATCGACACCAGACGGAACCTCGAGTTGAGATAAGATAAGCATCACCCGCCATCGTCAAGGTCTTCGCTCACCGGTAGCTCGTGCCGCCGGTCACGTTAAGCACGGCGAGGGGGGAGAGAGGCTGCACGCGACATTAGAAACACATGGCTTGTAGGACTGTCTATCAGTCTTACCCCGCCGGCGTATCGTCCCAGACCATTGATGATTGTCGAGTTGAAGACCGGGCCCTTGGTTTTGGGGGCGGCAGGCGCCGGGTAGTGGTACCTTCGCGAGTAATCAGGCGGGGGCTTTGAGTCGTAGAGAAAAACTCTTACCAATCAGCAAGCGTAATGACTGTTGATTCTGGATGTACAAGCTCAGTTGGCTAGCATGTCAGGGATCGAGTTGCTCACCATCATCGATCTCTGATCAATTGCGGACAGCATCAGCATCCGCGCTTGTCGAGAAAGGAAAGCAACGCACCATAAAGGTGCCGATGGGGGTCTGTGGGGTCGTAGACTGTTACCGCGTTAGATTTTCTAACAACATACGACAACGAAATACTCACCGACTAGCGGGCCACGAAGCCCGTCGCAGTACTGAGTGGCTGTAAAACTTTTAGCATTTGAGAGAGGAATGCCAGGGAATAACTGACAAAGATGGCTGTGGTACCAGAAAGTCCCGGCTTGATCCCTGCACAAGTCGTCAGTAACACATTATTCGCTGACGGACAGGTACTGACGGGACTTTAAAGTCGTACAGGAAAGAGTTGCTCGGAGTTATGGGGCACTCTGTCATGTGCGTCACGACATGCTTTGGAGGGACAAGCGTGAAGACCAACGGGTAACGAAAGAGGGGCCGTCTGCCCAGTTTGTGCCCTTCTGGAACAGTCCGTGCCAGTTCTGTTACATTCGTGCAGTTGGAATTTTTCTTGAGCCTTGAACTGGAGAGCAGAAGGCACGCACGATACTTGTATCCGTCAGCATGGTGGTATCCCTCAACAGATCATGGACATTGAGTCTGAAGTTGTCGCCCTGTAATGATGTTGGATGCGTTCTGGAAGCAGTTTGGGATGGAGTCGCATACTTTGTTCCCGACTATGAGAGGGCCAGGGAGCACACCATTCACAAGAACAGCACTGAGTTGACGGATGAAGGGAGGTTGGGCAAATGCAAGGGAAGACGCACGAGCGGGAATAACCATCAGGAGAGACGTCTTTGTTGACGATTTGAAGATCACAAACAGGGCCCTGGTATCACAGGTGAGCACAAGCTGCAACTGAAGAGCTCTATCGACTTACAATTGCAGCGTATGTTCCCGAAAGCGTAGAAACGACGGCAAAGAGAGTAGAGAGGATCATGTCGACGCTAGACTAGATAACGAAGCGAACAGCGAACAGATTGAGGTAGTGAGCCCAGCACGAGATCTTATATGTGCGCAAGGAGGCGAGCGCTTCATGTAAGGGCATTTGTCGTACTCCAGGTAGTCCTTTAGGCACGACTCGGAGTCATTTACGCGACGATGCCGGCGGAGAAGGTGCTTTGGAGGAGCTCTCGGGATGGGGCAAGAGAGCCATGATTGGGGGCGCAAGGTACAACACCGAGTCCTTGAGCACGATCGTTGAGGTGACGGTGGTTGGAAAGAAAGAAGCGCCAGGCCGTGGGAGATTTGATGCGAAGCTGTCATTGGTTCGAATTCCACAGTAAGCGGAGCGAAACCGACAGCGCTCGGTTTGGTGCTGTATGGAGATAATATTCTCTCTGTTCGACGACTCCAGGACCGCACAGAGGTTCCAGGGGCAGAGATTCGGACCTGGATATATCAGCGGCCGCTAAAAGTCGACGGGTTTTTCAATGAAACAAATTCCTTCAGAGAGCCAGTGACGTTTGACAGATTGCTGGAGCCTTGTTTCAAGGTTGCTTGACCTTGTACAACGTCGACCAAGGCCAAATATGTATAGTGGCAGCATCTAAGGCCACAAGTAGAGCGAGCAGCTGACTAGCTAATATTTCCTCTATCTTTTTTTTCAAGAGCTGGACAAGAGCTGGGCTGCATTTGTATTGGACCTCGCTCGCCATTTCCAGGAGGTTTTTTCGACTCTTTTACTTGGTTGACTTATGAGTTCTCACCAGCTCGTGTCCAAGAGCTGGTCTGGATCGGATCAAACGCAACTCAGTCGCGGTGAGGCAATTACGCTATAAATCCGGACCATGCCCGACAGCAAGGTCGGATATGGAGATGCATCCGAGCACGATGACCTCGGCTCCGCCTGCAACTTAATGGAGAAACCGTTAGCAATCAATGGCCAGCTCAGGCCGCGTGTTACCTATAGACTCGGATAGAATGGAAACCCTTGAGAACGGTCCCACTCACCCATCCATAATGCGATACAGGCGGCACTTACATGAGAAGCCCTGACCCGAAACATGCACCTGATAACGCACTGCGGCACCCTACCACACCGCGGCTCGCGGACTCCCTTTTATTCCTCCGAGGTGGACGTCGCCTATCGAACTGACTAGAAAATGCAAGGGTTTGTTATTGGTCTACAACGCCGTTCATATTGGGCCGCCACCTATCAGAATGCTGTATGTTCAAAACTTGTCCGTCACCGCTCCTAGGTATAAAATCAGGCCCACTCGTATCATGTCTGCCGGCTGCTGGGCCATACAGTCCCTATAATTAGGGAAGACCTATATGTAGCCTCTTGCTTATTTGGGTCTCCACCTGTTCCACTTGGTTCGGCGCTGAACACACGAACACCTCGGTCTACTAGGTCTACTCGGGGTGTTGTAATGAAAAGCCCGATATACACCCTCCATGCCTTCTGGTGGAATCGAACCCTGAGCTCCCCGGGTTAGATCGTCCCGATGCCAGCTTCAATGATGATATTCGATGCAATTCTGTAATGCTCAGTTAAACAGTGATTGATGGAACTTCGTATGTTCCACTCGCTTCGAACTGTGCAAACTGGACGCCGATCGGCACGAAAAAGCATGATCCAATCAGGTGCTGAGAACGCACGAGCACGGCCTCGATGCATTCGGGACGGTGGAACTGGCGGTATATTGGCAGTGGTACAGAATCTGGACAGTATTTTATTACATACCAATGGACCCGAGATGTTTACACGCCATCCTGGAAGATCGGAAACGCCGAATAATTGCCAGACATTGAGATGTCTTCAACGCTAGTCATCAACCCAATGTGACCAGTCACCTCCTGCGCGAGAGTACTTCAAATCCTGACCCATTTCTGTAAGCACAAGGGTGCAGAATTTGCGACGATACTTGTTTACTCTACCTCTTCGTCCTCATACATTGCGACGGCCATCGGGGAAGCTTGACCGAATATCCGAGCGGGAAAACACTTGATTTTGTATACTGTGGATGTCGCTGAAGTCTCAAAGAGGAAGCTGATGTCCCCCAACCCGATCCTGCAGCACTGCAATAAAACAGAAGGCATTGATAAAGCCGGGGGGGAAATAAAATCACGGACGTCTTGCCTAATTGAGTATGCGCCCTCGAAGCTGTGGCACATCGGTGCTACGCGGGTCGAAGCCTTTGGCCAGTGAAAGGTGTGAATGGCGCAAATCGCCCCACCCGCCCCACACACGCTAACCGGGCATTAGAAGAAAAGAAGAAACGTAAGGAAAGAGGCATGAATGGAAAGGGACACGGAGCAGGAGAACAAAAACTCCTCACCTTTCTCCCCCTTTACAGCCTAATCCTCCCACTGCCGCAGGGCCCATCTCACGCGTCCTGAGTCCCGGAAGCTGGATGCGAGAAAGATGATGGCGCCGTGTGCATAGAAGCGCGCCGCCCCGCGCCGTAGGTATTCGCCGTACGCGGACGCCGAGGCAGCCGTGCCGTACGCGGCGCTCGAGCCTCGCTCGAGCGCGGCAGCGTGTGCGAGGGGGGGAGTGACTGGAGCAGGGGTAAATCAGCAAGTAGTCGACAATGGAGAGAGACAACAGAGATCTCACTGCGCTCCCGGGGCCCCCGTGGCAGACCGTGTCCCTTGATCGCCGTGTGCCGAGACGTCTCGGCAGACCCCGTCTCCATGACGTCCGCACATCTAGACACGTGTCTCCCGACCTACGCTTCGCCGCCGCCACGTCGACAGAACTGCGTCCCTCTGCCTCAATGCCTTCGCTCGACATCTTCTGTGCCCTTGGCTCAGTGCATATTTTGGCCAGAAGAAGGGGCCTAATTATCGACAGATCTTTCCCAGCGGCGCACCGGGACGTGTAGCAATAACATTAAAGCCCCAACAAGCGCGCGGGGTGCGTGTTCGACGATAACCGTGAGCGCTGAAGTTTTTCCTCCGTCCTATTTTCAACTGGCATGTCGCAGCGGGAGACAGCAGTGGCGCCCGTGGTATAATATTCGGGTATTCTGGCTCTTGGAACATTCACCTCTAAACTCCGGTGGATCTCCGGTGATAACGAATCGGCGTTTCATGCGCGTCCATTATTTACTTCATTCCGCCTTGGTTCTTCCCCACCTCGCATCAAAATGAAACCCGCTCACACGCTCATGAAAGGCTTGGATACGTCCCTGATCAGAGGGTGTGTACAAGCCCCGCCATCAGCTAGCTGCGCTCCTGGCTCTGCATCCGCGAGCGGAATTTCTATTTTCGACCGCGAAGGATACGAAGGTGGTGGCGTGACCGCACCCCACGGCGGCTTTCGCAGCCGATGGTGGTGCGAGGATAACCCATCGGAGACGTATATATGCGTCGCGGTGCCGCGAAAAGACGTATAAACGGTGACGGAGGAACGCAGATTTACCCTGCCTGCGAAAATGATACGCTCAACGCTGCTGATCTTGGCCTTGTCCCTCACGTCCGCGCTCGCGCAGTCCCCTGTCTGGGGACAATGCGGTGGGGTGAGCTGGACGGGTCCAACCAGTGCGCACCGTTTTGCTTTCATTCTGAAGCTAGCTAACATCGATCTTGGCAGCCTGCGCTGCTGGAAGCGTATGCACGTTCTCGAGCGCGTACTACTCCCAGTGCTTGCCTGGCACCGCGACCACCACTGTTACGACGACGACCGTTGCGACCACCACAAGCACCGGGCAAACCTCCACGGCCTCTGTTCCCGCACAAACGGGCTTTGTGAAAGCTAGTGGGACACGGTTTACCCTCAATGGCGCGCCATATACGCTTTTCGGGTACTTTATACATTATTTCCTGGAGTCATTTTCTGATGCAGTTGTCAGGTCGAACTCGTACTGGCTGGCGCTTGGGGGGTACAGCACCACCGACATCAACAAGGCTTTAGCCGACATCGTCGCCAGTGGAGCGACCACCGTCAGGTAAGTTCGCCTCGTCTCGGGCTACTCTGGCTGATAGTGTTGCATCTGCAGAACTTGGTGAGATCCCAGATGCACTGTAACGCACAGACGCCTCATTTTGTGCCAGGGGGTTCAACGAGGTTACCTCTGCCAATGGCATCTACTTCCATCTTTGGTCGGGAAGCACTGCGACCGTCAACACTGGTTCCAACGGTCTTGGCGCGCTCGGTGTGTGTTCCTGTTCAAGGTTCCCCTACATGTAAATAATCTAGCCGCTCAGACGCCGTCATTGCGGCAGCCAAAGCTCACGGACTCCGTTTGATCATCTCATTGTATGTTCCGTCCTCACTCCGGTGTCCGATATTGACTAGGGTTTCAGGACCAATAACTGGTAAATTGAATGCCTCCGATACGATCCACACTCTGAATGGCTCCAAGGTCTGATTACGGTGGTATGGATGTCTACACCAAGCAGATCGTTGGCTCCGGACAACCGCACGACGTTTTCTACACAAATCCCTCCGTTATTGTCAGTATCTATCTCATACTCGCTCGTATGCGTCCGTCCTGACAGTGCGCATCACAGGCTGCCTTCAAGACCTACGTGCAGGCCGTCGTGACACGATACGCGAATGAACCCACCATCCTGGTAGGTGTCTGCCCTTCATCCATCGACCCTATTTTTAAATAATATTCCGCCAGGCTTGGGAGCTCGGTACATGATTTCGCATTTTTCGCGTCGTTCTCACCTAAATAATTGCTAGTAAACGAACCGAGGTGCTCTGGAAGCAGCACGTAACTACATCTCTTTTTCGTAGAACTTCAGGAGTTTCTGATTGGGAGACAGAACCGCATCCTCGACCTGCACCGTCTCGACCATCACTAACTGGGTGTCAACGATGTCCGCGTTCATCAAGTCGATCGACTCGAACCATCTGGTGGGCCTTGGCGACGAGGGCTTCTTCAACCAGCCTGGCAGCTCCGATTACATGTACCAGTACGTTTTTGTGAATTTCTACCCGCGCGCTGGTTCTGAGTCTTGCGCAGGGGATCTGCGGGCATTGATTTTGCGGCGAACTTGAAGATCAGCACGATTGACTTCGGCACTTTCCATGTGAGATACCTCTCGGATTATTTCTTCTTAAGTATCAAGTTGATTTATTTCTCCGTCAGATGTACCCGGTATGTCCGCGTCGTTCCACAAATATGGCGTTATTCCTAAGTTCTTCCACCCTTTAGCAAGGCTGGGGTGAGACCAACACCGTTCCGTGGGGCCAGCAGTGGATCACAGACCATGCCACCGCCATGAAGTCCACGAACAAGCCCGTCATCATGGAGGAATTTGGGATCGACAACTCGTCGACGCGGGCCAGCACCTACTCAACGTGGTACCAGACCGTGATCAGCACAGGCCTCACGGGCGACCTAATCTGGTGCGCTCTTCACCGCTCTGAAACCCTATGCATGTCCGCACAGCACACTGATGCATTGATGCATTGAATTGACAGGCAAGCAGGCTCGCAGCTGACGAATGGACCGACAGCGAACGATGGCTTCGCGATCTACCCGACCGACCCGGTGTACGCTGTGATGCAGTCCCACGCGGCGGCTCTGAAGTCCAGAGGATGAAAGACTCAGTGTGTTGGAATCGTTGTATCATTATGCCACTTGGGAATATCGAGATTTTTGGTTCCAGTTCTGATTATCCGCCATACACAAGAAAGAGGCGTTCTATAGAGTGTACCGCAGTGAAAGTCACCAAGATGGGGGCATTCACTGTACATCGCCGATATCAGCTCCGCGCAGATCAGAAGGGGGAAAAATACGGACTTGCGAATTACGAACCCAAACGGTATTGCGCCAAGATTCCCTCTCGGCAGATATCCAACAGAGAATGTCTATTTGCGAGCTAGGCACCGCGTTTGCGTCGACTACTACGATGAACTCCACGCAAGAGATCGTGAATACTTGCCGCGGTGGCCTTGCATGGGCAATGCGTTGATGAAGAGCCTTCCGCACGTCCCGAAGGCATCGCAGGTCTTGGCTGTCGCCTGGACCGGGTATGTGTGGCACACATACTGTACTATTTCGACCGAGTGTTCAGGTGACGCGTGACGGCCGATTTTTCTGAGGTCGTTAAAAATCACGACAATTCAAAAGAAATTTTATCGGCCATCTCGGTGAGTGAGAATTCCAAAATTAATGAACACTTGGTCGAAATAGTACAGTACCCGGTCCAGTGTGCATCTTCTAGCGGATGCATGCGCGTATTCGCCGCCGCCATTGGTCATCAAGTTTAGCGAGTTCAGCTCCACGATCCACAGGACGCCCTTTCTGGTTCTGGTTCACCTCAAGCTATATAAGTGCATGAGCTCCATCGACAAATACCCGTTCGCCGTCAAATCGATTCGACGCTGGAAATACCCTTCCCATTTTTCAAAGCCCGAGTACACATCCCGGAAGAGCTCGTCGCGCTGGGTCGCTGTTCTGGATAGATGATAATGCCCCCGAGGAGTCTAAGCTGACCTACGCGTGGTCCCTCACTGAATCATCTCAAACTTGACATAGGGATGAAGAGGTTGCAATCGCAATGTAGTCTCTCGAAGACAGACGCTACAAACTAAGAAGCTTATACCTCGCATGTTTGTAATCGGAATGGGGCCTTGGTCTCGACTTGGGACTTCTTGAGTAGGAGTTGTGGCCCTCTTGGATTTGATCAGGGATGATACCCGTCCCGTTACGAATAAAGTCGAGGGTCAAATCTTGACTGTACGCATCGGATTCCACACTTCAACCTTTGGTTGGGGTTTGTTTGGTGTGGACATAAAAGTGCTCGGCGTCGTCAAATGGTCCGTGCGCCGGCAGCGTCGAGCACCTTCCACTCAACCCGGGGGACACTACAATACACATGGGCTGCAATTAAAACAATGGTATGTTCCTTCTATAGGTTATCAACTTATTTTCTACCACCCAACCTCCGAGGGTGGGATCCTTTCTTACGTCCAACTTACGTCCGCATTTTCATGCGCAGCCTCTTTTGCTCCAGCCATCTCATCCTCAAATCCTTCAATCTCACAGATGGACGGTTCAGATTTCTTCTTGGGATTTCGAAGACTTTTGAACGCTGTGATCTTGCCACACATGCCAGACAGACCAGGTGAAGTAAAGGGAGTCAGCGCAACATTCAGTCTCGACGTGCGCATCGCCGGGTGGGTCTTTCACCAGCCGATTTCCGATGCCCCGATGTCCATGTTCTCACAACTTTGCATGCAGGAGAAAACAGCGCCTCAACATATCCTTTGACGTCGTGACAGTTGGATGGTACGACATCTACATGAAAGAGGACATCGAGACACTCTACCGTGAATTTGTTGCCCGCATCGGCCCCGAGCTGACGTACAATTCGGAGGCATGGGCGTGTATTGAGTGCGGTGGGCATCCCTTTTCTGGTCGAAGCGTGTTCCTTCGGCTCACTTGCTCGTTGATATAGGTGGCCCTGCAACGGATAGTGCCTGGATGTCCTTATATAACCCTAAGTTGCACAATCGCGGCACCCTCCTTGTACGTTCTTTATTTCTTCCTTCAGTCTATCTCACGTGAACTCTGGGATATAAATAGGTCTACAAAGTATGCGAAAAATGCGCGCCTAAGATACAACGATACCTCCTCAAGCTCGGGATACAGAATACCGAGCCGGGTGGTACTTCAAAGACTGTCTATGATTCGATCCCCAAGCCCGATGGGATGAGAGGGGTGCTTTCTGGGGCGTGTTTAACGTCCCGCACGGCGGTGAACGCCGCCCCAGGGTTCTCGATGAGCCGCTGCTCCAAATGCCGTCTAGTCAGGTCGGTCATCCCATTAATGTGCAGTCTCTCGTTAGTCTCAGTTCCGCTTCACGTAGATACTGCAGGTAGGATCCCAGAATCTCCACAGCGTCAGAATTCACTGCGTTCCGGCCCCCTGTAGACACAGATGTGGCTACGATGATGTTGCTTGGGCTACCCCTGGCTACGTTCGTCGATGGGGGTAGACAAGGGTCGTGGCTGAGACATAGACACACCTTTGGCTACGATGATGTAGCCGAGTCTACATCACGTAGTCATGCTGTGTCTACATCAGTTTCCATTGGGCTACCTTGGACTTCCTAGGCTTACCTATTGTTTACGAACCTTGCCTGACTTTGTTCGGCTATTTAAGGGCTTAGCAATGTGCATATCGCTTTTTGCAGCCTCCATAGGCCCTCACAATGTTGTTACAGGGAGTCTCTGATCTGTGAATAAACAACTGTAAATACGACCCAGTTGAAGCTGGTGCAATGTTTAGTTGATCTTCTGTCAATTGTGACCATGAAACAAGAATGTCGGAATTGATTTATGCCCTAATAGCAGGCGACAGACCCAAACCCACCTTGGTCTACGGCATGAACCCAGGTAGACCCAGGTAGGCAGAGGTAGAAGCACTGTGGCTACAGACGTAGCCACATGTAGACACATATCTGTGTCTACGGGTTGGGCTACGCCTGTAGACACACCCTGTGTCTACGGGGGGTCGGAACACAGTGATTGTTTACCCGTCAACCAGTGTCACCTGCCAAAAGTCGGATTGGGCGAGGCACAAAAAGGTACGTTTCATTCGTGAGCTTACTGATAACGGATTTCTTGATCATTGGCACAGATTTGCGGGAAAATTCAAAGCGTTTCTTGGCCTGAGGCTGATGAAACACAATGCAAGGAAGTCACTGGGGACGAGGAAAGGTTAGTCTGACTTTCGGCTACCATCCACTTCGTTCTCATGATTTGCTACAGTCCTGGTCCCGGCTAATACGTGTATTTCTCCCGCTCTCTCATCATATCTGGTATTCTTGTATCCATTCCGTCCCGAACCATCCATCCCCGTTCCTCTAAACGACATAGTTTTCTGCGTCTTGGCTCTATAAATGACCTTGACCTCCTGTCTTTGACCATCTATGAATATCCCAGAAGATCGAAGCATATAGCGATGAGATATGACAGCATTGACACGCACGGATGAATTGTGTAAGTGCTTCCCTATCCAGCTCAGCAAGAAAACCCGTGGATAGCGCGTCAATGTTTCGCACCAACACCCTTTTTCTGTCTGATGGCGTCGATGTCCAGACTACGAATGTCGATTGAATTTTGTCAGGACGGTCTTCGGAATATAATCGACAGTTGCTGGTCATCTTTACTGTTAAAATAACTTGAAACGCAAGGACAAAAACGATGGCTCACCCCACTTCACGCAGACAACTCACTAAACCTGCGTTCCTCTTGCTGCCCTGCACTTCAGTCCCTCTATATTATCGGCCCCGTAGAGGATGTCCTCCCATTCTTACAGCGCTCCGGCCGTGCATCGCACCTGCTTGGGTTGACGCTGAAGAGGTGTACTTCCGCTGTGCAGAGATTATCGGTCTTGCAGCAGACATCCGGGCTCACATCATTGTCTCTCAATGTACACTGGCCGCCTGCCGGGCTCGTCGCGGCGTTCCTGATCAGCTTTGCCACACCACGCGCTCGCTCTCTTGCTGACTTTGACGATGCGCTCAGCCGCGATGCATTTACTGACATGGTTTTATCGCGATGTGGGGACGCATCTGGTACTGGTGTCAGACCGCTGCAAATCTGGGCAGGGCCGCATGAAGAGTGTGGGATCGCGTATCTGCGCGGTCAATGGCCTGGAAGTTGTGTTTTTGAACGGGACGAAGGGAAGACTCGCGGCGGGGAGGTGAAAGGGATATTGAACGCTGTGTGATGCTGCGTATGTGCGTATGTGGGTCTTGCGATCTGTGAGTGGCCGGAGGTCTCACCAAAATTCGCTGTCTGAACTGAAGAGTTTTGGTGCCACAATTCATTTCGATATGTAAACCTCTCGTCTTCTTTTTGCCCTTGCGGTTGAGCATCAATGCCCCACAACACCCTCCGGACAGTTCCCTGATTTAATTATTTTTCGTTGTAGTTTGCGGAGCTCTGGCCCACGGGATTGAAAAACCAGTGCTACACGATACGTTTGATCAAGATAAGCATGGTCTACGACCGTATGACCATCCGCACCTAGCCGTGCACTGGCAAAAAACGTTCCTGCGATTTGCAATAAAGCAGCATTTAATCTGAACGACTTTGGTGCTTACTGAGAGATGGGAACCATTGCGAACTAGGCCACCACTGAAATCGGAAACAGTAGAAACGCAGCTACTTGCTTGCAGTTCCGGAAAGAGTTCAATCGCAAGTGAAGATCTTAGGCTTGGCGGGGATTGAACGATCGGCAGACGTTTTTTTCAAAAGAAAAAGTAGGACGGACCACCCATATTATTATGGCTCAATTAGATTGTACTCTTTTCCAGGCAATGTGAGTCTACTATGCATCGACTGGTTGTCATTTCGTGTCAACCGGAAATGAACCCACAGCCGCTACACACAAATAGGAGCAATACTACCCTCCAAGAAATTCGGCATCGAGCCCAATATACAAAATCGCCGTGGCGGTAAACTGTCTTTGCGATATTAACAGGAGTATGAGGTAGGTTCACGCGCCGAAAAACACGGGGAGAGACGTACAATATTTTTCCTACGTGTGTATGCGAACCGGGGTCTCGCCGTCAAGAACATTTGCGCCAGACGATCGCATAGGAAAGACGAACCCCTGCTTGACCGGTCCCTTCACAATGAGCGCAGCGTGAATCTCCATGCTACCGTGGCTCTTGGACATTCGGACGACTTCGAGGGTGTCATCTTGGTTAATGAGTGGGAGGACATGGATCGGGACAGCACGCTCGGTGTAGTCGAATAAAGTATAGAAATTTGTTCCTGGATTTTGGTGTTGGAAGTCGACCTGTAGTTTCAGTACTTCCTGACGACGGATTTCGGAGTCGTGATGAAGGAGCGCGCGGAGGAATGCGCGATTCCGTTTGAAGATAACCCCGCTCTCTGTACATAGCGCAACGTGTCAAGCCGCAATCGGAGAATGGACTGGACAAGCTTACGGAGTCTACTTTTCTGACATTCCGCCCTGTGACCTCCTTCTTTCCAATCGCGCTTTTGGCAGTCACGAGAGCAGTAGGTCGTATATTTACATCCAGCACACCGTTTGAACTCGGACTTGTCCGATACTTTGCGGCACTGGATAGAGATCAGCACGCAACTTGAATATTCTCGCGCAAAAGGAACGAACCTCCATGTTGTCGCATGCCAAGGACGATGTCGACTCACCGGAATCGAATAGTTGCTTCATTTTTTGCCGCTCCACCACCAAATCAATGAACACTCCCCAAGCGTCGAATACCGGACCTTGCATCATGTCAGGGGCATTATGTTCGAGAATCCTGTCCAGTGGCGAGGGCATTCTTTCGATCTCGGTGAGCATCGAGTAGTAGACGGTGTTGGATGCAAGAAAATGGATCAGAAACGAGAGGTATCCCATCGCATCACGTTCAAGCGGGTGGCCGACCAGAGATGCTACGAGATCGATTATACCTGCCCGCATCGCTTCCACAACGCGATGCGGATCGGGCTCGGTCATGATGAACCCCCCCAACATGTTTAGGTAAATGGGGACGAGTTCTTGTTTTATGACCCTAAGATCAAGGGCACGTAGGAGAGGTATAAGAGCTGTGAGAATGCCATGCGCCAGCAGAAGCAATACGATATCCTCTGATGTGCCTTGCCGTGTATTGTCAATGAAGCCAAAGAGATCGCAGAGGGGTCCGGTGGCGAAGGACTCGTCGACATCGGCGCTGCGAGACATGGGAATGAGATACGCGATGTGTTTGACTATGAGGCCTGCAAGATGGTGCATGGTCCCGCCCGCGCCGTCGATGAGCTCTGCGAGACGGCTCGGGTCTTCGGGATTGAGAAATGAACGCGTAAGGCACGCCAAATTGTTCAGCATCGAACACTGAAGCGGAGGATTGGATTCAAGGATTCTTCTCCAAGCCTGAACGAGAAGTTGCCGGACGCCGGACGTAGCGCTAATGACTTCAGCTGTGGGCGCGTCGTGGAGCATGACCTCTATCAATTTCAGATAGACGCCATATCGAACACGCGTTGGCATGGACCATGGAAAATAGTCGGCATAGGCTTCGGTCAACTGAATCCACGGCCACGCGCGTGCCCACAACTCCTGATATGCGTCCAGGGCTACAGCCTGTGTGCCGCAGAGGTAGGCAACGCCGTCCAGCGCAAGAAGAGCGCGTTGAACCGGGTTATCACAATCGGCTGTTTCGATGGTATTCTCGAGTTCATCGGCTGTTGGGATTGCAGCAGGATCAAGATTCGCGTAGAATGCTGGGAGCAGGTGTGGCAATTGGGCAACCGGTATAATGTCAAGCAGTGCCATCACTCGTTTAAGGTCTCGCGAGGACCGCTGCTCTGCGCCATATGCTATTTTCTGAAAAGCTTGTCATTCTAGAATCCTAAAAACGGCCCTAGCGCATCTATCACTTGCCTTGAATGGAGCCGGGAGAGAAGAGATGCAATCACGCCGGAGTGAGCGGTGCATTTCGGCAATGGTCAAGGAAAGTACAATATCCAAGTTGTTGTGCGCAGCGGTATGCTGGCTTCCGGGAGCAGGATGGAAGAACGAAAAAACGTGGCAGCTTTGCAATGCGGCTCCGAGTCATCGAATGAGGTAACCTTGAGGTAACCCTTCTGTTACGTCGCTTTACGCGTACTTGGCCCGTGCACCGGACCATCTAGACTTGTCACCAGCCTGCCTGCGAAGAGTGACAAGTGCGGCGAGCGCGTTGCCATAGGCATAGGAAGTGCGCACGACACGTTTATTTGCCGCTGCGTGGCGCCGCCGTCCGTCGGCGCCGCGGCGATCAGCGCCGCCGTCGTCTCTTTCACTCCTACCAAGGGGGGATCGGCATTAAAATTTTGGCTATGGGGAGGGGGGGGGGGGGGGGGGGTCCCCCGGGGGGCTGAAAAAAACTTTTTACTATACATTTCTATGGAAGTCCTGGGACACTTAAAACACTATCTGAGGCATTGGGGAGGTGCAGGGGCCATAGAATGAGTGTCAGTAGGCTCCCCGAGGTCCAAAAGTCTCTAGTATGGCAGGCTGGGTGGCACAAAATGAGTTGATAACCTATAGAATGACTACAACATTGTTGTAATTGTAGCCGATGCATATTATAGGCCACCTGGAGTGTCCCAGGGGTTGACTGAGGAAGGCGGTTATATTGTTGGCAGGATTGGGAAGCTGCCCATCAGGTGGCAGTGAGGTGGCGGTGAGCCCGCACATGACTCGGAGGCGCGGCCCGCCGCCAGGGGTGGGAAACTCCTGCCCTATATAGGGAGGGAGGGGGGGGGGGGGTCTCCAGGGAGGCTGAAAAAAACTTTTCGACCCGATAGCTGAAATTCGAAAGCCGATTCCCCCTTGACTCCTACCACCATCCTCGCCACTCGCCCCACCTCAATCCTAACCGCGCGGTGCTTTCCACCCCCAATCCCAATCCTACTACTGCCCCTCCCTTGGTCGAAGCTCTTCCCAGTCCCTCTGCCCGTCGCCCCCGGCTCCCATTCTGCCTGCAAGCCTCACTTTGAAGCCATTGTCGCCATGCTCGACACGACTCGCGCGGTGTCGACTTCCACGCGCCACAATACCTTCAAGTTCGACGATCGCAGTATTTTCAACGCACCGTACAATGCCCTCGCCCACGCATATCTTTTTGATGCCCCGACTTTCATGAACTGGCTCGATCCAGGGTGCGTTTCTTTTTCCCTTCTCATTCAATCTTCTGTATTGTACAGGCATCCGCTGACCCAGCGGTCTCTCCCCCCATGCAAGCGCACGTACTTTGCATGCAGCTGGATGCTGAAAGGATCGAGGGAAAAGTGCAGTCGGCGTCGCCTATTATCAGTCCTCCTTTCCTTCTACTAATCTCACTGGCTTTTTCTCTCCCCATTCCCAATGCGCCCGATGCGTGCGTCCCTATCGGTCCCCATCGCAGCGTCACCTCGACGTCGTGCAGCGGCATCCCTCGCGCCTCAGGTCAATGATTTGGTCTTGGAGCACCCTAGCCGCACCTGTTCTGCGCAGATACGAATCCGCATCCCGACGCGGGTGCGACTTGGAACTCGGGCTGTGCGATTTCGGCGTCTGCGAGCGGGATATGGGAGCGTTTCTCCTCCACTCCCTTTCCTCACGCTTCTTTTCTCCTTGCACTCCCTACTCTCCTGTTTCTCGCTTTTGGCGTATATGCTGACGTCGTCCTCAGCCATCCTGCGTGCGCACCCTTCCGTAGCGCCCATTGCTCCTCCCGCCTCGCGGGAGCGTCATGTGCTACTACCAGCACTGCCCGCCGCCCGCGCGGGCCTTATGCAGCAGTACGACATGGAACGCGATGCGCTCAGCGACTGCGAAGCCACTCCCCGCCTGCTAGATGCACCCCACGCCTAGAACCTCACCACACGCGCGGTACATCGCCACGGACGCCGTACCACGTCCACACCCTCAATACCAGCCCCCCGCGCAGGCGACGTACGACACGCAACAGGCGCTGCCGTTCCTTGACCCGCGCGCCGCCCTCGTTGACCCCACGGGCGCAACGACGATCTTGAGTGAAGTCACGACCCCCGTGTTCTCGGCACGCACCACAGCTGGGATGTGCGACACTAACGTTGCACAGTACCCGCTGCGTCCATTTCGCATCCCATTTGCCGCTTTCCTCGCCTCCGCCCGGGATGGTCGCTCCGGTACTGCCCCGCTCTCCCCCTCGACGCCGGTCCCCTCTCGACGCGCGTGCGTGGGCGCATACCCATCACGGCACCTACCCCTCCCGGCGTCCGCAGCACATCGTGTCCCTCGAATTTTTCCAGAACATAGATGGCCGGCGTCCGCCATGGCCCGCATCGCCCTCGTCGCCTCGCCACGCACCGCGACCCATCACAGCCCAAATCGACGCAAGAGGCGCCCACAGGCCCAACGCCCTGCTGGCGCACATCGGTAAGGCGACGGCACCACCACGACCTTGTGCAGCGTCCACGGTACCCCTTTCTCATCGCCCACGCCGCTGCCGTTTCGAGCGAAGTACCGCCCTCGCCGCTCGACGCCTGCCACTGCAGCTCTCCTCGCGACCAGCAGCACCGCCTCCCGCATCGGCGGCAGCCGTTCCCCGTCGCCGGTGCCGCCCTCGTCATCCCTTGCCGCCCAACGAGTGTAGCACCCCCCACCACTCCCCCGGGCTCCGAGCGCGCTTGAGCGCATCCTCATCCTCACGCACAGCGCCACCGGCGTGCGCACCACTTGCGGCGGCCATTTCCCATCGCGCACGTCGCATCCAAGCACGCGGCGAGCATGCTGCACCTGCTACAAGATATCCGCGTCCCAGTATACAGCCACGACGTGGCACGCCGCCAGCTGGTATCCTCTCGGACGTTCTTCCGACACCGCATGTCGGCCTTGGTACCCATATCGATGATCTGGTCCTACTCATCAACGCGGGCACGGGCAGCCACCAAAGTACTTGATAGTTGCCAGCAAGACTCTGAAAAAAATCTTTAGCCCACAGAATTTGAATGAAATACCGGATGTACCTCTCGGGATAGTCTGCGCCGTAAGTGAAAAAACGCGGAAAGACCAGGCGCTCGATGCCATCATAGCATTTGACAATGCCGTGGACGTATGCGTGAATAAATTCCGGCGTCAGGGGAAATCAGTGTAGGATATCGGCCGGACATGAAGCTGCCGGGCAAGCAGTTGTTTTCACGCCGCTTCGACACAGGATCTTGCTATGTTTTGCGCGGAGCAGCCGAAATGTGGGTTTTTTGCACCATATAATATTTTCAGACGGAGAACTGGTAGGAAAAAGAGTTTGGCTGGGGGGGAATATGCATCAGAATGGGTACTGGGACCTTCCACTGGGGGCAACCACCATCACATTCAGCCCGACATGCGTTACATGCATGTTGGGCGCGGGTGGAAATGCCCCATCTGGGCATTCCTTGATGGGACAAAGGCAGTTTTTGTTCGTGGCAGAACAAAACCTGCACCCGCGCCCAACATGCGTGTAACACATGTCGGGCTGAATGCGATGGTGGATGCCCCCAGTGTTAGGATTGACCCATAATATTCAAATACCGGCATGATGTACGTAGCATATGTGTGCAACGATGGCTCGTCCTGGGGGCAGACTATACTAGGCATCCCCGACCTTTATCTGCAGAGACTACAAGAAGTGTGTGGGTGTGAGGATTAACAAGACGATTGCGTGGAGTTAAATTGAGCGAATTCGACAATGAGCAAGATGAAAGTCAGCAAAGTAGCCGAGTTTGGTCGATGTTGATCAGACGGAGAGCACTGGAGCTGGATCGTCAGAGGGGAGGTAACAGTACACCACCAAAGTGTGGACATGTTTACACCACCTGAAATCATCACGTAGGGCTCACCTGTCATGAAACCTGCGCCCAGGTAGAGGCCAGCTGTGCACTTCAGTTAGGATTCCAACCTCCCCCAGCTGGACGGCACATGGCGGCCAGCCGCTAATTACAAAATCAGTCTGATTGTAATAAGGTACTATTCATAAACCAGGTGTATGTGGGGTTATGATATATCATTTATTGGGCAGGGCCCCGTAGGGCTTCCACCTGTTGCCGCGACCGCAACGGCCGTCGATTTGACGGGTGGTTGACGGGTACGGCCCGTTGTTTAGACGGCCGTTTTTTTTTGGTTTCTAAATTTCTGACGGGACGGCACGGTCAACGGTACGGCTGTTGACGGTAAGACGGGTATTAACGGGCACAATAAAATCGAGTTCAGCTTGTAAATTGAAGTACTACTACCCCACAATCTCCTGGATGGCGTTGCGAGCAAGGCGCAGCCGTTGCTTGACCATCATGAGTGTTCTGATGGTGTCGGGCTTGAGGCTTGCGCGTCTGAGAGATATAGTGTCACGGCCACCAGAGAAAATTCGTTCGACCGCAACAGCCGATCCTAAAGATAATCAGAAAGACATTTGTGTTGCCAAAGTTTGAAACATACCAAGAATGGTGAGGAGATCGCGAGCGAGACAAAAAAAGTTCGGAAATTGGGCTTTACGGGCAGCCCACCACTGAACAGGATCACAAAGGGTAAAATCCTCGCGTGGGAGGTTGTAGTACTCCCTGAGCTTGTCCAGGACAACACGCCGCTGGACGTGATATCGGGACGTGAAATCATTCTGTGGTGAGCCGAGCTGACAAGAAGAAGATGATGCAGCCGGCGGAGCAACCGGAACGACGTTAGTCTTGCGCAACGTGTAATTAGCCCTGAGACGCTCATTAAGGGCGGTTTTGGAAGCTTCAAGGTGAAGCATGAGATCGTCGTCGTCGTTATTGAAGTCGGCCTTCAGCCCTTCATATGAGTTACGAGGATCAAGAACTTGCAAAAGACAATCAGTACAATGCAAAAGAAAGGTAATGAAAGTGTACTCACGCGCCCAGGTATATTACGGAGACTGATCCATCTTGTAGTAATCATCGCTAAGCTTGCGGTGCGCTTCAAGAAGGCCATTGCGAAAAATAGATGGTGTCGAAAATGGAAGCTGTTTCAAGCTCGTACGGAGGTCCTCTTGAAGGCCGCGGAAAACCGCGTGAGTGAACTAAAGCATTGGCCGCTTCGTGGTGGACAATGTGGTCGCGGTACGGAAGGATTTCAACCGGCCCATGACAACAATAATTGCCTCCCAGTCGCTGTCACTTAGATCCAGGGGACGAAGGTCACGATGCCTCCCAACAAAGTCGTTGATGATCTTGCGATGATCAATTGCACGGCCTGGAGTATAAAATTGAAGCAATTATACAATGTGAGGAGAGGTAGGAAGCATCTGATGGGTTGAAGACCAGCTTGTCTTCACGTCGAGGATAGGCATCAAAGCCTGCGTCCCAAGGGCATCCGAAATAAAGTTGGGAGAAATTTCGACCTCGCAAATCCGTTCTTGTCTTGGTGATGCTGGGACTTGCTCGGATAGACCGAATTATTTTGCGGAGCTGTTGAGGTTCAAGGTGAATTGATAGGAGATCCCACGTGGCAGAAATCTTCTCCACGGAGCACAACTTTGGACTGCGTACCTCTGAGTCGTACTCCTCGTCCTCCTCGTCCTCGTCAAAATCCCCGTCGTCGTCGTCCTGTCGAGAGAGGGGGGCAGTCACTGCATCTTGGTATGCCGTCAACTTGCTCTCTGCCTTCTTCCGCGTCGACTTTGAGATTGCGCCGATGGCCTCAAGAAGCTACGCAAGCAATCAGTAATGCGCAAGAATAAAGATAAAATCAAATGACCTTGATCGTGGCCAAGACTGCGGTGTGGGGCATGCAACGGATTCGCGCCTCCGTAGCATCAAATGGAATATCTGCAGCCGCGCATTTGATCACAAAACTTTCCATTAAGGTGTCGTTGTTGGACGCGTTATCCATTACAAATGCGTGGACCTAGATAGGAATGAGTTCAGGCATGTCTTCAAAGTCCTCATCTATATCCACCTTCTCTTCCAGCCCATACAACTCAATGCAGTTCCACACCTCCGCGGCCATGTTCTCGCCCGAATGCTCCCCAAACATTTCACGAAAATCTATGAGCAATTCCTCTGAAAAGCGAATGAGACTTGAGCAAGAAAGTTGAGTTACATGTGAAACTCACCTAGCTTCCCATCGTTGGTCATGTAATGAGCAACAATCGCAAGGAAGGGGTGCTGGTTGCTGGAGGTCTACGCGTCCAAAGACAGGCTGACCTTCGAGTCAAGGTCCTGAAAAAAATGGTATCAATTTCCGCCGGCAAGGAACAGACGATATATGATGGGGAAATTGTTTTTGAGGTGCGTCGTCAACTCTGGAATGTTTCTTATCAGCAACACAGGGATGGAGACTAGGTTACGAGACTTACTTCCAACGTTGTACCGCATACCCTTGGTGATTGTGATGATCTACCGTAGCGTAAGGGTATCATAATGTATTGTAATGGTATTTTAATGGTATTTAATCCGTAATTTTAGCCCCCGATGTTTTTTGGTGCTCTCAAGACCCAGATCTACTCCCTCTCTTAATTGCACTCCCTGTGTCTGATTCAGGTGTACCTTTGCCAGTAATGTACCGGGAGCTGCAATACCTCATCCAACTATGGCTCATTCACCACAAGCAGGCTCATGAATGTATCAATGAGGATTTAGGTTCATCTTGGTTCACAAGCACTTGAAGTTTGAAATTCTGAAACCACTCACGTGATGCTTCACGTCGAAATTCTTCGCATCAACAACACCAAATATTGGCTACACTCAATGAATAGACACAGCACAGTGCTTGGAGGACCCTCAGATGCCTGGGACAACAAAGATGGGCCGAGGTCAAGTGACAACTTCGGGGGAGGCAACTTGTTGATAGCGCCACTTTGAGGCACGACAGGCATGGGAAAGCTGTTGGGTCTTGATCCGTGCTTGATTGGCAGGATCACGGCGCAGGCTAAGCAAGTCCAGGGCTGAGTGTTCTTTAAAAGGCTGTATCTTAATACTATTCGAAACCATTCCGGCCGCGAAGCAGCCCGGTCATTGCTGGTGTATGTTGAAGCCGTCCTAACGATCTGAGAGCCTGATCTTCCATCAACATGGAATGCAGCCGCATTCAGGTCATGAAGTGTCCGTGTTTCGTTCGGCTTGGAACATGCTACATTCACGCAGCCCTCGTCGCTTCTGAGGCCTCTTGCAATTGTAATTTATGACCGGTCAGAAAAAAAGATCAAAGTATTATCCCACCCGCACGGCGGCATACTGCAATCCGTCCGGACCTAATCTTGGCCAAAGTTTCTCATGCTCGTGAGAGTATGTCCCACCGACAGTAACCGCACTCATGAGAATTTGGACATGGCACGGGACGCCGGTGGAGCGGTCCTGCGAACTCGTGCAGTCGGCGCGGCCAAACGATGAATATGGAGCGAATCAAGCTTGGGTACGCCCACGTCACAACAAATAATTGCAATTCCACATTGGATTGAATCCTTCTGACTATCTGAGTTACGCTACAAGGTTGAGGGTATTCATTCGATCAAGGCCCTCGCGTAGAGGTGGAAAGGGCAAATGTGGCGTTTGTGAAGATGACTCGGGCACCAGCGACGCCAGGTGGATTGTGTGGTTTTCTTGCTTTTCGGAGGAGTTCATAGCGATGGTTCCAAGAAGTTCAAAAGCGGCGAATGAATCTCCAAGTCGTGTACACCGCCTATCATAGAAAAATGTGTCAAAGTTGTCTATGTTTCCGTTAACTTGCAGTCACCCATGACCCAGAACTGGACATTGCTGTCTCAAAATTGTTTGAAAAATTTATTGTGCAGCTATATTTTCTTTTCCGCCACATTTCCCTCGATCTCAACAGCCTCTGCCCCGGATCTAGCACCAAACTGAGTAGAGTCGGTGTCCACAGACGAATTAACCGCAAACTGAATCGCGCTGACACGTCTGTGTCGAATCTCCGAGGGCGCAAATTGAACAGTTCGCGGGCGTGCTGAGATCGGAAGGGTACCCAGAAACTCAGTGTCAGTGTCATCGGACGACTGGTGACTGCTGATTAGCAGAAGCAATGAAGGTGCATATGCGCCCTAACAATCCCGTCAATCATGACTCGATAAATCTGGGAATAAATAACAGCATACAGCGAACTGAATATTGTCAGAAAGACAAATGTCGTTTAGTGTCCCATGGGGTAAGTGAATGAGTTGGGACACCGTCCCAAGCACCTGCATGCTCAACAATGAGTATTCAGCTGAATAAAAAAATCTGCTCACCCCAGTGAAGCAGTATAGCACCCCGGATTCTATTAACAGAGCCAATACTCGGTTTACTCTCGATGATCGCTCATGAAAATTGGTTCTCATTGCTTGTCGATGACGCCTGCGACAATGTTCTAAGTGAGCTCTCACTGATTCAAAAATATTGAAAGCGGACCATGCTGTAGTGCCGATGAGTCCAGTGGCAGATATATTTGAGAGCAATGATGTGGTCATATTCTGAAGCTGTAAAACTTCGATGGCTCTGATAAAAGCTTTCTTAGGGCCAATGCTTGCGTCGGGGATGTCAATGATTCTGAGTACGATGAGTGCAGTAGTTGATACTGCAACGAATGGTCAATTACACATAGAAAAGAAGGAGATGAACGCACTGATAGTGAATGTCCAGAATGCGACAGGAAAGACAATATATCGACGATAATCTCGCCGCGAAATCACCCATGCCCTCCAGCATACTATTCCATCGCTGAGAACAAACTATGAGCAAAGATGAGCATAACACAGCACTAAGGAAAGATGATCATACATTTATAAGGACAATCGCATTGAACAGGGGGAGCGGAGTGGAGACTTGATTGGAAAAACGCAGCCACTGTTCATTTTGCGGATCGATATAAGTTTGCATATTGCCAACAACATATGCTATAGAATAGGCCCAGAATGCCGCAGAGAGTATGTACATGAACAGGCCGACGACGAACAGGATCTTGAGGGATCGTGTTTTCAAACCTCGTTTCCTGTTCAAATAATGTTGAGGACAAGGTCATTTCCGGTTTGGACACTCACAGGAGCATTCGAGTCGAGAGCAGTATCAAGACTGAATATCCGCCTGCAGCTCAAACGGTGAGATGATAAAGAGCGGACAGAATTTGTGTGGCCGACCGAAAAAGAACGTCTGCACCGTCAACGTAAAGTTATGGTACATCATGCTTTGCCCTGCCACGAATTGGGAGGAGGGAGCGGATGCCATAGCAGCAAGGCCGGGAAGGAATCTTCAAGCAGGGACAAAGAGGGAGAAGGTGAGCTCAAGAGCTGTGAATATATCTGATTCACAGACGTATGTATATTTGGAAGCCATTCTCAGGCGGTCGATTTGAAAGGAAATGATTGGCCTGATCTTCGAAGAAGATTTATATAGAGTCCGCGGCCTCAAGTTGATCTGTTACTCTTCCAATCCCGTCACCCTGGAATGCTCCGCGATTTTCCGAGAAGTCTGTGCTTGGTTCGTCTTCGGCCGCCGTACAGCTGCTTTGACATTGGGGGGCTTCCTCAATAGAGGTTCGGGAGAAATGCTCCGGTTGCCGAAAGACAAGAGGGGCTGCAGCAGGACGCAGTATAAGAGTTAAATTAACACAGTTACATTCCAGCCGCCGCGCCTGATTATCGGTTATCATCCTGTTGGGATCTCGGTAACGCCACAAGTGATCGCAACAACCGATTGCGCCGGAACTTGTTCTGCTCGATATTTGGATACTAACATCTGATAGGCCCCGGGAAGCTCCCTAAAAGGATGGTCCGCTAGGCCCCCGGTCACTCAGCCTAACTCGGTCCGCTGGAGGCCCCAAATTTTGGTTGATTTACCTTACGATTTTTGGGCTCGCCGACGTTGATTTACCTTACGTCGGACCGACTTTAGACCGACTTCTGTGCTAAAAATTGGTGCCAGGGCTGTTTTTCGCCCCCGCCGCCTTCCCATCTGGTCAGCCGCTTCACCGCCGCATTGCGGGTATTCTTCAAGGCAAGTTTCGCAGGCCATTAGGTGCTGTGCTCAAAATTTTTCCTCAGCCTCCGCCCGATTTACCTTCCGACGGACGTACTATGCACGTGCTGAGCATTGATTTACCTTACAAAACGGACGTAGAGAAGGCAATTTTTGAGCGATGACTTATCTTACAGCGGACCAACTGAGGCCTGAGTGACCAGGGGCCTGTCGGAGTCAGGCGTATGTGGGGTTTTGATGTATCATTTGTTGGGCAGCGCCCAACAGCGCCCCAACATCCATGATATATCTCCACAGTTGCCCAGGTACCAGTGATATATCATTTATAGACGTACCTTTTTGGGTTGCCCCATGCGCGCGCCGCAGCGCTCGTTGGGGGCGGCGTCGCAAGCGCCCTTTTGATGCCGCATCACAACCGCATCAATTGAGCCAAAAGAGGTTCTATTTACACATGTTATATTCCCATGCTCTTCCTTCCTCCCACTGTGATCCCGCCGCCCCGCTCCTGCCTCGTCCGTTGCAGGCCCCTGAATCTCGCTCTACGTGGCATCCCCGGCCCGCGTTACCTTGCCACTACCATATAGCGCGCTAGGATTGCACTGAAATGCAAATTGTCCAATCACACCTGTGACCTTGCCAATCGTACATGTTTAAAACATGCCCTGCTTGTTTGAGAGTCATAGTCTCTCTTTGAAACAAATGATGTTATCAGCTGCCAGGTGATGGCCATCAATTTTTGTATCCACAAGATGTATTTAGCAACTAGTACCTCGCAGAACTCACTTTGAAGCTTCGGGAGTGTTTTTTAGGGAGAAAAGTGGTGCGCAACACTTTAAGTACCCCTCACGCCGCGGCACTGGCACAGCCACCACCGCCTCACTGCGCTTCAGTGCACCTCACTGCCGCCGCACGCGGGACACTTTCACTCGTCCCGAATGTGATGCCCAAGTTGTGCTGTAGAAAGCAACTTCAAGTCTGGGCTGCCTGGCCATGCTGCCGCAAAAAAAAAACCGCAGTCGCCTCAATCACGGACACTTCCAACCTAGGAAATTCAATTTGGTCTGCAAACCAAGTTGATTCTTCATTCCTATTCGTTGTAGTTTACGCATTGAACGAGGCAAATCAAGCTGCAGATTCAGCCTGTGTATTGGAGCTAATGAACACTTGCATAGTGAGATGACATATAACAGAGCTATCATTATTGTCGGGTGGAAAAAGAGTGCACACATGATTTGGTCAATCTAAATGATGTATAGCAAACCTCTTACAACCTTTATTTTATAGTTTGAAAAGCCGTGTGTTGAGAATTAGATTGTGTATAGCGATATACATGCATGGATTAAGCCAAAGTCACCAAATTTTCAACCATGCATTTTTGATGTCAAATGATGTATTGAGCATCCAAAACCGCCCCAGAACTCGATTTGGTGTACGGGGAGCGTTGTGGAGCTGGTTATAGGCCGCCCCGCAACGCCGCGGCAATGACACAGCCACCGCCGCCGCACTGCGCCTCAGTGTGCCTCACTGCCGCAGCACTTTCACCCAGCCCGGTGCTTGCACCGGCTGCAATATGTGTCTGCGGAGCCAAGATGATACATTGGTTGAAGATTTCAAAGTTTTCAAGTTTTCAAGTGAAAAAACTGGTGAAAAATGTTTTGAATTTTACAGAAGTTTTTCGCCAAAAAAGTAGGTGAAAAACTTGAATCATTTTCAAAAGTTTTTGAACTTCAGGTGAAAAATTCAAAATAAAATGGAAAACTACTGAAAAACTCTTGAGTTTTTCACCTACATTTTTGGTGGACTTCTGTAAAATTCTCAATATTTTTCACCAGTTTTTTCAGTCAAAAACTTGAAATCTTCAACCAGTGATACACGCCCCATAAAAAGTCTCCGCTGTAAAAGCGGGAACTCAGATGACGACAGGTAACAGCTGACCCTGACTGTTGGTCGGAGTCCAGTGGCTCGATTATTCCGCAAAATTTATGGGCTGAACGTATACCTGCTTCCCTCAATTTTTAATC
Organism: Mycena latifolia; assembly: GCA_029289555.1. Taxonomy (NCBI): domain Eukaryota; kingdom Fungi; phylum Basidiomycota; class Agaricomycetes; order Agaricales; family Mycenaceae; genus Mycena; species Mycena latifolia. Next base: position 4,153 of record JARJLE010000132.1, on the reverse strand, counting down.
AGCGGGAAAGCCAATAATCGAGGGATGCAGGATAAACGCAGGGGTTCTCGATCGCGAGTGGCTACAAATCTCAGACACCGACATGACAGCGCGTCATGGAACAGATCGGCGTTTGGAAGAGCCTTCTATCAGGGGATGCGTGATCACGGACTCCCTCATCGAATGAGTGTTAGGATGTGATATTAGATAGACTCATCGGCGGCAGAGACGCGCCGATGATGTCTGTCGATGGAACTTTATGGAAGGTAGAATCTATGCCCTGTTTCAGATAGTATCTTCCCGATTAGTATCACTCAGATAACGACCGCCAGAACGACATGCATATGCCCGTTCTAAACTCAGAGGCCTAGGCGCTTGCCGACTTGGGGGATGTTTGAGTCCAGCGCCAAATTGGGATCACGGCAATTACCGAGGCAGCCACGTGGCTCACCTCTTCCTCTTGTAGCGTTCATGTCGCCCGACTCCAGCGCCGTTCACGGAGACTCTTGTCGGCTCATCAGCAAGGACATTCACCTGGATCATTTTCTCTCCCCCCCCCCCCCCTTCCACGCGGGCAAACCTCCCAAATTCCTTCTGCCCCGAGTCGCATGGATGGTGCATCCCAAATCCTCCACGGGTGTGCTTTGTGGACGTGGTGGACCCGGGCTGTGCCCTTCCACTTCTCCATATTCTCTGCTGGAATCCTCCCCTGTACACTGATTACGCGTTGAGCCTGGGACGTTTCAAGGTGGTGTCGGATTCTGTCTGTGGTTAGTTGCCTGGGCTTCTTTGTCGAACAGCAATTATCCCTGATGCCGACCAGTTTAGTCTCTGTCGATCGCACGCTCAACCTCTTCACGTCTGTTGTCTAACTTGTGGCTTGAATCTCACTTGGACCAGGCTTCAACGCCGAAGCGAGAGACTGAGCGCCTTCTCTCATTCTTTAAGTCGCGGGCTCGCCAGCGCCCCTCTCCGCCTCCCCAGCTCCGGGGCGTTTCGACTTCTCGTAGGTGGTCCTCGAGGGTTGTATTCCTGTTCGCGCGCTGATCAAGCAGGGCATCCTGTATGCCCCTGCATGTGAGGAAGTCCCGCGCGGTATCTAGGGTGATTCTGGCAGTGTCAAACCGAGCGACCGTACATCCTCAGGTACCCAGCGTTAGCTTCCGAGGAACGACCTCGCCGGCTTTAAATTTGCAATCCATACTGTGAGGATTGTGTTAGAATCGCTGCAGGTCCAGATATTTTGCGAGCAGCAGCCAAGGTCAGTAAATATCGTGGTGAACTCCGGCTTTGATGGTGTGTTGACAGGTGGTTTCCAACTGTCAATGCGTTTCCTCGATCTCCTGGAAGCTATACGCTAGCTTAATCACTGAAGGGACACTTCGGACTCGAAATAGCCCTCGAAAAGGGCCAACGGAGTTTGAACATGCTGCGAGCTGACCCCCACACAAGTATGATGAGAACAGTCTTGTCTTGTCTTGCCCCAATTTTCTGGAACAATTTTGCAGTCAGCTTCAAGTTACTTTCCCTTGTTCTCCCCCTTGGTGGTATGAGCTCTAAATTTCAGTCCCCGGTATCTGACAAAAATCTGCAGATCGATTCCACCACACATGGTGAGTCCCTTTCCGGGACCTTCCCGGCTAAGCTTTCCGACCTTCATCAAGTAAACCTATGCAGATGTTTACTCGGTCCTCCTCTTCCAATCCGTCCATCTCCTATGTACCCGGCGAAGACCCCATTACAAGTTTCACCTCGCATCCATGATAATCCTCTTCCTTCTTTCGACCATCCATGTTCACAAGCTCAGAAGGTCCGACAAGCAAACTGTCAAAAAAACATCCTCAAGGAAATTGCGAGTGAGGTCCAGGACAATTCTTGAAAAAAAAAATTGAGGGAAAATATTGACCTTGCAAAAATATCATCTTCGTTTGCGACCTTGCGACCTTTGACCTTGTTGGCCTCCTTCGACCTTGTACAAGGTCAAACAAGGATGACAAGCAATCTGTCAAAAGTCTGATGTGCTGTCCCGGGGTCTTCAAGTCTAAACTTGACTGTGTGTCTTTCGAATGCGAGGGAATTCATGGGATAAGCGATACCCACAACATTCAATTCTCCTTCGCCTTCTCCCTTTCAGTGCTCGCCCAGCGAATCAAATCACTTTCTGCATCCCTTGTGCAGTAGGCAACCCGGCACCTAGTCTTCACTGAAACACACCAAAAATAAATAAAAAAAGTGCCCAGAATGCGCATGCCTCCGGGAGGATTCGAACCCCCGCCACCCCGTTCATCCTACGGTGGGGACACCCACAGATACGGGCGATCGCCATGATCCATGCATGGATGCCATCTAGCGCTCTGGAAGTTCGGCTCTGCATCACTCGTCTACGAAGGAAGTCGTGTAGCACGAGGACCCACGAAAATCAACCCTCCTTCTCATTCCCCCTTTAAGGTGCTTTTCCAGCGAACCAAATCGCTCCCTCTCCGCGGACCGTGTGCAGAGGTTAAACACTCTCTCCTCAGTGCTCTCCAAGCTGGTTCGACTGTGTTCGCTTGACTGCGAAAAAATTGGCGTTTGGCTATACAGCAACAGGATGCCGGGTGAACGACGTACCACATAGAAGTGATCCCCCCGGGAAATTCAGTTCAGCCCTCCGTCTTCCTTCGCCTTTAAGGTTGTCTCTCCCAGTACATTAAAGCGACAACACCTCCATCTGGTCCCCACTCAACACACCCCCAAAAAGAACAGGAAAAACACCGACCGAAATTGCTACGCCTGCGGGAGGATTCGAACCCCCGCCTCCCCGCCCACTCTAGAACGACAACTGCACAGAGACGGGGCGATCGCCATGATCCACGAAGGCTTCATAAGGGCTATTCGCGGCTCTCCAAGTCTAATCTTGATTGTGCGTCGCTTGACTGCGAAGGGATTTCTGTATCACGGGGACCCACGAAAATCGATCGGTTCATCCTCCTTCTCCTTTGGCTATAACGGGGAACGAAATAACCACCGCGGCCTTGGCAGTGGGCACAGCACCATCTTCCGTACTAAATCCACCCCAAAAACATTCATATTTATTATCGTGCCTCCGGGAGGATTCGAACCCCCTCCTCACCCGCTCGTCATCCATAAGACGCGACCTACAGAGACGGGGCGATCGCCATGATCCACGAAGGCTTCCTGCCTGCTATTTGCGACTCTTCAAGTGGAATGCAAGGGCGTCGGAACCACACCCCGACTCCCCGACGCCCGTGTCAAAACCTCTTCGGCGCACGAATTCAGAATCGAATCCCGTGCGCGGGTCATACATACATATTGCGTGCTCGACGCGCGGGACATTAATTGCGGTGGACGGGTGCACGGAAGCTTGAGCTTCTTGAAGACATATGTATGATTTCGCTCAAGCTCTTCCGGCGGCCTGCGGCTTCGTTTTTAGTGTCTGTCTACGAGAGACAAGGTCTGCGGACGACGCGATAATCGCGTGGGAGGAATTGCAGGAATACAGAAATGCAGAAAATAATTTGAATGCCGCGCTGATCCTACTTTGCCCGCCCTGATTCTCCTTTGCTGCTTCTAATTTACAGCAGGCGGCGGGTCTATTCAAATCCAGGTACATCGGCATCATTACCAAAATATCCCCAGGGTCCAGTTACTGGACGACTTCTCGATGGCGTCCGCCTCGAAGTGAGACTCGGACTCGGAGGGATGAATGGGGATGCCGACGGCGAGGAACCTTGGACAGCTGGGACTTGAACACTTCGCCTAAGAACCGGGACTGGAACAATTTGCCGGACTGATCCGAGGAAGATTGAACGGTAGATCTAGAGGAGGGCGATCTACCGGTGATGTACCATGAGCATCACTCGCAGCCAACTGGCAGTGCTGAGTGCCGCCACAATGTGCTCGCTGTGGCGCGCTGACCTCGATGCCGAGTCATTGGCGTGGTTCACCTCCGACAGCGCTAGCTGAAGCGCCGCGGCGCGGTGTCGTGGGACCGTTCTCACTGGTGTTCGGTCCCTTCCAATCGCCGTTGAATCAATATTGCTGGCGGTTCCACATGTGACATTCTTCCCTTCGGGTCACCTGGATCCTTGGCCGAATGGAAGATATTTATCTACGCTGCAAAATACCAAGACCCGAACGTAAGAGCTCCACTTGAACACGATTCCTGATCGGT